>VZTA01001339.1:581130-606138 GCA_013398855.1 Mohoua ochrocephala
ACTTCCCTGCCGCGCTCCGGCCTCGGCTCCAACGCGCCGCGCCGGGAGAGGGAAAGCCGGGCTCGCTCCTCGTCCCCTCGCACCGCCGCCGCTGCCCCCCTGTTTCCCAGGCGGCGTGCCCCGCCGGGGGAACGAGCCCGTGCCGCCCGCTCGCTCCGCTCGCTGCCCGGCAGCGTCCTTCCCGCGCTGCTTCCCTTTCTCCACAGCCGCGCTCCCCGCCAGGTCTCCGGGAGCCGCCGGTTCTGGCAGCGGCTTCAGGGCAGCGCCGCTCCCGCTCCCCCTCCCCCAGGAATTTCCCTCTCCCTGTCAGTCATCCCGGCCCGCAGCCCCTGCGCCCTTACATAACGCGCGGCGGCCGGACCGCCCGCCCGGCCCTACACAGCCCCGCTCCTCTCTCCCGCAGAGCAACTTCTGGCGCGCCGGGAGCCGGGCCCCTGTCTCCGTCCGGCACGGGGAGCCGCGGGGGGAAGAGCCCTGACCCGCGTTTCACCGGACGTGCAGCCCTGCGATGAGACAGGAGCCGGAGGCTGGACCCCGGAGCGCGGCAGGGAGCAGTCAGAGCCCATTCCTGGGGAGGCAGCGAACTCCAGGAAGTCTGGGCTTACCTGCAACTAATTAAAGGAGCTTGCGAATGAATTATGGAGCATGACCCAAGTGATTTAAGAGGTGTCAATCCTGATCTCACACTCAGAAGTAAATCCACTGAAGTTCACGAAATTGCTCCAGTGTAAATTGGGCGCCAGCAAGAGCAGAATCAAACAAAGAAGTTTTCTCCTCGTCTGATAGTAATGTCAACTTTGTCAGCTCCCTCTCTCAAAGGTCTCGTCTCCCTTCAAGCATCTTCTGTCCCCCTAAAAAACACAAACAAGCACCACCAAAACCAAGCTTGCATCCCCATTCTTTGCATCTATACATTCAGAAGAAGCTCAGCTAAAGACAATTAAAACACACTACTGTCAAAGCAGTAAAAGGGAGGAAACTAGAAAAACAATTTGATTTACAACCAATAAAAGAATGGAAGTAGAGACGTTTGTGAGATGTTAAAAGAAGCAGAAACAGCAATCTTCCTGAGCTAGTGGGCTGAACTTGAAAAAATAAAGACAACCAAAATCTCTCTTGCTCAACTTTTTTACAAAATAAAACTTTCCAGCACTGGGGCAAAAGAGAAGAGGAATGGAGAACAGAAAGATTTTAATTATTACGCACAGTGAGGATGCGGATACAAGTGTAATGCAGCAGTTTCCCATTAATTAAGGATTCATCAGAAGTTTGCAAAAAGTTAAAAATTTAAGATCTGTCTAGGGTCCCTCTTTCTGAAACATGGCCTATTCCAACTACTAGGTCAACTTAGGTACTGTGCCAGGCACACATCCCTGGAGGGAATCATCTCTTCCATCAAAGCAATCTAAGCCATTTGGTTACAGGCACTGCTTAGGAGAAATAAGCTTTCTGTCAGCTGGAGAGTTGCCAAGATGCTGAGATCTATCCCAAAACAGTTCTGGGAAGTAATCTTTAAGAACATTTCCATTATCATATTACATTATATTATTTAATATCGTAGTGGTCCAGGTGACATTGAGTGCGACTTCAGACCCTCCTGCTCGGCACTCTCACTGCTCACAGGAAAAGCTAACCACAAACTGCCGACTTGTCACAAGCACACAGTTGATGTGTGCACTGCAGAGAAACAAACGGCACAGCCTGCACCTGAACCGGCGGCCACGGACCGGCAACCTGCACCCCATCTCACCACTATGAAGATTTCTGGTTCGGCTTTTCTCGTTGCCGTGATATTCGCTTTAATGGCGAACACTTGAGCACTTACTGTAAGGATGGACAATATTCGCTTGTGGGATAATAATGATTTTGCTTCACATGTTAAAAAAAAAAATAGCCTAGGACTGTATCGCACTGCAGAACAGGAGACAGATTTGTGTGACTGAGAGAAGGTACCAAAATCCAGCCAAGCCCTAGAAAGCCCTGAGATTTTCTAATGCAAACTGGTGACATTTTCAGATAATTAAGAAACCCTGTTTGAGGTCATTTTTAGGAGCTTAATGAGTCCCTCTGGTCCTGTTTTGTTGGATATATAGGCCCATTCCCGCTCTGCAGGCAAAGAGCTCTTGGTGCAGCTTGGCAGGGAATGTATTGCAAAAACGGGATTAAGCCACACATGCTTCCCTGGCTGCTCCTGTTATTCAGACGTTGGGCCTTTATCAGCTACCAGCAAAAGCAACAAACAGTGAGAACAGGCACAGATGACCTTGGATTGTTGATAGCCCTTTTCCCAGGCAGACCCCACGTTCCTGACTAGGAGAACCAGTCAACAGCACTGCCTTGCTCAGAGGAATCTCCAGGATGCCCAAGGACAGAGCTGCCATATCAGAGCAGTGGGAAGTCTCACCCGCGGTAACAAAGACATCAGGCTTTGCTCACATGTCCATGTAATTTTCCCATCGTGTGTTTCATGTGGAATCCCACAACAGTTAGATTACCATTTTAGCCGAAAGAAAAGGCACAGAGCACTGACTGGCGTTTTGCTTG
The DNA here is from genome assembly GCA_013398855.1 of Mohoua ochrocephala. NCBI lineage: Eukaryota > Metazoa > Chordata > Aves > Passeriformes > Acanthizidae > Mohoua > Mohoua ochrocephala. Next base: position 583,675 of record VZTA01001339.1, read on the forward strand.
TCATGAACTAAACAACTTGTTTACATGTTCACTATTTGCAAGCAGGGGGAACGTCACAAACCTAATATCAATAAAAATTTTATGCCACACCATAGTTACCTCCATTTTCACACATACACCAGTCCATCACTGGTAGATCATTTATGACATAAATTTTAAATCAATTTCTCTCCTGATTTTAGTATACTCTAAGTCACTAATCAGTAATATTACTCTTGTTTTACATCCTACAGGACCAACGCAGCTGAAACACACTCAGTTACATATACACTAAATTATAACTTCAGGATTTTTACATTTGTACTTAGTTACTGTTAGGTTTATTCACACTCACCTGAAACACAGCAAGGAGGCTGCAAGAAAATATAAATAATTTAAAAGTATATGGCATAAAAAACCCTAGGTGGGCATATTCTTAACAAGAGCTTGCCAAATGTTTGGACAGCCAACACACAAATCTTGAAAAAGGAATGTAAGTTTTGACATAAATCTATTGGGGTAACATCTATAACATTAAGGCAAGGCCTAAGCATGCTGCATCTATAGGGTTGGAGTGAGCAGGGCTTCAGAAGAGAGTCCACCACCTCACCTCCAGCCCCTCACACAGAACTGCAGCTTGTCTCTACCCAAGGAGAAGAAACACAGTGTCATATCTTGGCAATGTATTGGGAAGTGTCATGTCTCATGGATCATAACACTGCTCTCCTGATCCACCTCTGTTTCAAACATTTTTACTATTTACATAACACAAGTGCATTGATACCTTTTGTGAAGTCTCAACAATACTCCTGTTCACCCTTAAAAGCCTTAGTTTAGCTGACAATATTTCGAACTGTGAAAGAATTTTTACCTTGTATTTATTATCTTCTGCTTTCCTTTTTATCTTGTTGAGTTTCAACACAGAGTTGCTGTTTTCTGGAGGGAGGGAAAGTTAGGTCCTTATTATACATTCCTCAACTCTTGTGAATCGGAAAGTGAAACAAACTAGACACCAACATTAAAAGCCACAAATCTAATTTTGCTGTGGAGGGAAACATAAAAAACAAAGCTGAAAAAGAAGTGGCTTCTGGTAGATTAGCAACTGTTTAATATTCTCAGATATTTCCAGTGATTTACAATTTTCTTTTATTCATATATATTAATATTCAAAGTATCAGATTCATATAGATCTAAATAAGACAGTGTGCTGTAATGTAGCTTGTTACAGCAAAACAGGGCCCCACATGCACAGATATCCTGCAAGAGATTTGAAGCCTTAACCCCTTTTTATTTATTAAAGCTGTGCAGGCATCTCTCATACACTGTTTCATGTCAGCCCTCCTCCTCCCTTTCTTTGATCTTTACCAATAGTTGCTTAGCTGAAAGAGGAGGAAAAGATATCAGAGTGTCAATGTTACAGACTCAACACCAGCCTACTACAGACACATCTCCAAAAAAATTTACGTAGTCAGCATAACAAAGATAACCATGCAGCTACACAGTGTAAAAATTGGCGCCAACAATTCATTCTTCACAACTTTGGGAACTATATTCATGAAAGGGACCTCAAATTTTAATTTTTTTTTAAAGCAAAATTTCCTCTCTAAACTATAGCAACAATTCTTGGATGTCTTTAGTCTGTCTTGATTTCAGGCCTGATTCTGATTACCCAGTTTTAATTTCTGTATGCACTGTTCAGTTTTCTATCAAGTACACCTGAATTACTTGTATGCCGATGTCGGGACTCAAGCCCTTTTATTTTTTAATGGGATGTTCTGGTAAAATAAATACATTTTAAAACGAAAGAGGAGTCTCTACTAGTAAGAAGTACATGGAGGCCTCAATCTGAAGCTTTCAAAAATTGGGGAGACGGAGGTTGTGTAAGTTTCCAGAGTCCGGCTCAAGTCTGTCCCCAGTTTGTTAAACTGCTGAAAATCTGTTTAGTGTGGCTGCCAGAAGATTCTTTGTCATGCATTGTTTTTAAATTTCCCCAACAACAGAAAATAATGTTATGAACAAGCTGCTTCAAAAGGAGAGTACGAGTCTTTCTGGTAGCCACTGCAAAACCATAGTAATAGCAGGAAAAGGAATCTAATAAAACAGACACATGCTCTGAAGAACACACATTCAGTAACTACGGTTGCCCTCTCCTTGAGTGGAGTCATTGGTAAAATTTAGATGGGACAAAACTGAGATTCCATCATGAAGCACATGATTGACACGCCCAGAGACATGGGTCTGTCTGCCTTATTCCTTGAGTAACTAGCTGGGGGGGAAAAAAAGGAAAAAATAAAAATAATATTTTTAATATAAATATTAGGATAATAAATAATATATTAGGAAAAAATAAAAAAGGAAAATAAAAGGATAAAGAAAATAAATAAAAGAATAAATTAAAAAATTAAAGAATAAAGAATAAGGTGAACCCTTTGGGAGTCCTTTTCATTCCTTCCTGCATTAAAGGTAGGAAAAAATGTTTGTACCTTACATCCATCAATGGGATACAGAGATGGTACCTTGATGCACCTGAAATAATGCTGTCTCCATCCTCTTATTCCTAGTGCAAGGACAAAAGCGAGTTTCTAAGGTGACTTCAACCCTGGAGGGAGCAGGTGGTATAGTTTGGGAAACAATCGATAGATGATGTAACCCTCCTAGAAAAGTTCCTTGTGGCTACTCTGAATGGAGCCCAGGGATACTGTCTACCTATGGCTTTAACCACCTTTAAACAGAAACTTCAAATGTGGTCCCAAAAGTGGTACAACGTGACTTGCTCTTAGCAGTGAGGAGAAAATGGAACGTAATACCTTGCTAATCAATCTTGTCTCTAATAAGCACAGAGCACACAATATAATTATGATTCTAAGACAGGTTTAACATTTGCATTGAGCATAATGAATAGCACCCTACCTGAGAAAATTAACAGCTGAGAAAAACAAACTGCCATACTCATCCAAAGAAAGTGCTAACTTTGAATCTGCTGTTGATTTGAACAGCTTCACCTTTCCTTCCTTACTGATGACACCACCTCAAAGAAAGGAATGAGTACTTTGCTGTCTGCTTACTCCACTATGGAGAATTTTTTTTTGTTAATAGAGTAGGCAGAAGTGAGCTGTCCAGACACAGCTTAAATGTAATGACTGCAATTGGGTTTTTTTCAGTATTCAAGCTTTCTTGTTTACAGAGTGAATTTTGGTCTTTGGAACAAACATTGTCATAAGTAGGCTGCTTTTGTAGCACATGCAGGAGTTATACAGCTAACAACACCACCAGTCTTTTTAACTACATGGAAAATTGGATTCAGCATGAAAATATCTCACCTGCTAAGGTGGGGGGTTTTTTAGTTTAATATTATTTGTGAAATGCTTTTAATTTCAAGGGGGTTTTAAAATAATTTTAATAACACTTTCAATTGTTTCACCCCCTCTTCCATATAAATACAAAAGAATTCTAGTATTGCATTCTTTATATTTTTTCTTTCCTTGTGTTTTGTTCCATTATTTTCAAAACAATCTGTAACTTAAAATATCTTCCACTTTGTAAAAATTTAAAGTAAAAAAAATAAAATGTGATGGGTGGTTGCAGTGGAAAGAAAAACATCCACATAAACAGCAGTTTAGAATTAGTGAGGGGATAAGAAGGCACTATCTCATTTTATTGCATTGATTGGCCAAACACCAAAGGAAAATGGTAGTAAGGGGGAAATAAGACTATTTTAGCTATGTTTTAAATCCTGCTAAATAGAAACAGCTTCAAAAGTGTCACAGAATGGTTCTTCCATTTCCCATCCAACTTTACCTTGGTAGAGGAAAGAAACAACAGAAAGTTGTGGATTGACCTGCCTAAAATGCCAGTTTAGGTCAACTTTAAAAGTTGATGATTGCAAATTTCAGTGAACAAATGCAGTACTGGTATAACATAAAATGATCCTGGGAACCCATCAGAGTCAGTTATTGCCATCAATGTCACTCACAATGGAGCCCTGATTTACTTGCTCCCAAACCTCCCCAGCTGGAGCCTGTGGAAATGATCTGATACAAATTTCCTCAAGCCAAACAGGATCTCAGGTCAGAAATCAGAATAATTTTGCTGGTACTTTTTAACAGAGGTAACCACATTGGTAAAGTCCCTTACATAAAGCCAGCACTGCCACAGGCAGTGTGTTATTTGCTGGGCTTTTTTGTTTGCCTCGTTTGTTTGTTTTTTAAGCAAAGGTGGATCAGCTTTACTGTCAGGACACCTCCTTCAAATGCATTAGCCATTCCTCCAGCAGGAAGCTCTGCCACACAACTCTTGCTCCAGCCATTCTTCTCACACATCTAAGCCCTTGTGTCAAGGCTTCCACTAGCTCAGGCTTTTGCCAGAGTTGACAGGCCTCTGCTGACACTGGTGCTCTCTGCTGCCTCAGCAGAAAGCACCTAAGAAGAACTTGTCAAAGTTTATTATGAAATTCCAAGCAACAAAAAAAGGCTGATGGGATACTGCTTGATGCAAGGCCCAGATTTTTGCTCCCACTGATGATGCTTATTAGGCTGTTTCTAAGACTATCCTTAGGTATCTGTGGAATCCCTGTGGAATCCTTGTGCCATTCCAAGAAAGACTCCTAGTGCAGGATTTACCAGGCATATATATAGACATAGGGAGAGATTCTCATCTTTCATGTGTATTACTGATATGGGCCAGTTTCCAGTGAGCCTAAATAGGCTATAGAGGCTCCAGCTTCCTAGCCAGTATGCCCACGAACCACACACTCTTTCCCTCAGAGTGCTACAGGTAGCACACACACATACATATTTAACCCATCTTCAGATCCCAGGCTGACAGGACAGAAAGGATTCCCACCCAGGAGCTGAGAGCGGAATACAAGTCCGAACCCAACATCATCACAAAAAACTCCATCAGGCCAACCGTGCCACATGCAGAAAATCCAAGTTCCCTGCCTCGCTATTCCTTCCAGTGCCTGCTTGTGATGGGCCTTTTCCTGTTTGTTTTAAAGGTCAACAGCCAGCTAGGAGCATGCCAGCATGTACATTTGAGAAAAGAAGGCACAGGCATCTTCAGCATCAGAAAAAACCCTCGAAGAAACTTACGAAAGGAAACCTTACAGCACTTAGAATATTTCGGCACCTGTCACGCCCAGGAATGATCGAGCACTACAGTTTTTAAACTGGGCAAAACTTTGTAACTTGCTTTTAAACTGGGAAAAAAAGCTGCGTGGAAGATCAGTCACCTACTAAGAACAATGTCTTATATATGTTGAATTCTGCACTAACTTGCAAAACCCAAAGGGTTTGCCGATCTCACACATAGCAGAATGTTTCCTCCCATCTGGTGTCTATGGCTAAGGTCCTTATGAAATACTATTTAAAAGCATTAGAACAACTCTGATAGAATAAAAACATCTACAAAGAATACTGCAGTTGCTGCTGCAACACTTCAGCTTGCAGAAGGTAGAATAGCTTACCAAATTATTATCTTAGAGAGGATTCTCCCTGCTCAGCTCCTGCAAACATCAGCATCTCACTACAAAATGCAAGCAGTGGGAATCCAGCCTTCAGGAACCCTGTGCAACCAATGGCCGCAAAATAAAGCCTTATGATTGATTACCCAGGTTATGGCACTTCAGAAATGGTATAGCAAGCATAACTGACCTGCAATCTTTTCCACTCCCCTTTGGCACTGCAACAGCTTCTTATTCTTTCCAAGCCATTGGCTAGTTCTTCTCCAAGTTCTTTTTATTAAAACCTTTTATCTCCCCACACAGTAACAATTTCTCCTAGCAATCATGACCCTCCACTCTCATCACTCTTCTAGACAGAGGCATTGGCCAAATCCACTTTGGGAGAAGGGCAAGGATAGCACAAGAAGTCTGAGTTCTACTTGCATTTGTTATGGGAGAGAGGTGCTTATTGCTTAAGATCACTCTCATAATCAGACAAGCAGTGGTTTCCCTTACTCTATTTATATATTTGGAATAATTCACTAGCTAACACTTTTCCCAGCTAAATGCATGCCAACCTCCTGAAATGAATTCAAACTTCTGGAGCACGGAGGTTATACAACAAGGGTCAGTATGCAAAGCCTAGTGCCAGAGATATGCAGCTGTTTCCCTCACTCACACTCCCTCCTTCTGATTATTGAACATGAGAATCCCAGTTGTATTCCAGATACAAATGCAAGCATGTTATATCCCAAAGCTGGGCGCTATTCCAAACTGGAGTGCTGGGGACATCCAAGTTTAGCCTACTTGTTAGCATAGCACCCAGAATGCTGGAACCATAGACATTCATTTTGAAGTTGCCGTATATTTAATTTTCTGTCCCCCACCCCAATATATACTCTAACCCACCAGCAAAGCTTTGTTTCCAGTCAAATTCTTACAAAAATATCCTAAAACATCTGCTTAAAGGCTTGTGGAAGCCCTATGCCATTTTCAAAGATCATATCAAGAAAAGTAGATCCGAGTTCAGCAAAACACCAAGACATTCGTGTACACATAATCATTGATGCCATTCATTCGCTAGAGGTGAGCAATACTATTAAATACCTTGCGGAAACAAGCCTGGGAAGAGAAGTCACACAGGTATCAGACAGGACTGGAAAATAATTTAGGAAACAATGGCTGCTCAGCCTTGGATATTATGAAGAAACCATCTAGATTCAGAGGATTGTATGACTAATGCCAAGTCACTAAGTGTAAGAGCCCGTAACAATAGGACACCTCGAAAAAGCAGACTGGAGTATTTTAGAGTGCTGCAATATAGCTATATAAGCCTCAACTCACATAGCCTAAATTTCATATGGGTCCCTGTGTCTAGTGTTTCCTATTAGGTAACTCTGGGAGTTATTGGATTCAGGGGCCTAGCCTTAGTCTCCTTAAGGCTGAACGTTTGGGCTACAGATGTTAAAAACAAACAGCAAAATCCCTGCCAGTCAGGTTCTGTTCCCATTTTTAATATGCAGTTCTAACCTAAAGGCTTGGTTCTCCAAAGACGCCTTCAACCGGAGGAAGGGTTGTCCAACACTGTCACAATCAAATCCAGTTTATACTGCCAGTAAGATTTATTCTGCATTTATAGGGGTGTAAACTAAAGCAGAACATCATCTATGCTTATATAGAGCATTTAAAACATGCACGTTGCTGTTCAGATCTTCCGTGCAAATTTTCATATACTGTTCTCAAAGTCAACCCAGAGGAGAAAGTAGCACTATCTAATGTCAGTGTCAAGAGTCGCGGCCTGAAAAGAATCAGCATTTCTTTATATCTGTGAGTGCAGAATTTGGCCTAGATACAGCATTTCGTTATGAAAGAATGGGCTTAATAAAGGCAAAAAGTTAGTTTAAAGAAAACTTGCTAAGAGCAACGTGCATGCAATTCTGTCCTGCTACACAGCCATTGCTTAATTTATCTGTGAACTCCCCAAATACACAATACGATACTGCGGGTGTGTCCGAATTCAGGCTCGATGTGTATTACGTAGGGTGAGTACCTCTGGGCGTGAGGCGTTTGAGGTCACGGAAAACCCTGCACAGCATATTCCTGCCCTTCCTCCTCCTCCTCCTCGTCCCGCCNACTGCCGGGGGCGCCTTCAGAGGAGCGTCAGCGCCGGAACAACTCCAGCAACAGGGACAGCGAACGAGGTGCCTTAAACTTAGCACTCATGTGGTCGAGTGACTCTATGCCTTCATGGCCTCGAAATTCTGATGTCTCGGTGAACTTGGTGCGAGGAGTTTGGTTTTACAAATTTTCGTGTAGAAAACACCCGCAAACCGCCTAAGCCATGAAAAACTAGCGTCAGAAAGCTGCTGGGATGAGGCAACCAAATTCCCACGGATTGCACCTGTATTCCTGCAGTATTTGTTCGTCATCCGGAAGTCACACTTGCAGCAGGTAGCGGAGGGGAAGACCTGCTCACTTTGGCTCTGTGTATTTTCTCTGCTAACATACAAGGGCAGCAGGGCAGTGGGAGAAAGGACACAGTTTTCAGTTGCAGGGATGAATTATAATGTAATACAGACAAAGGAGTGGAATTAAAGCTGTTAAGAAAATCTTTATTCTGACATCTCCTAATTTTTTTGGCGGGGGGGGGGAGGAGGGGAGGCTAGACTTTGACACCATAATATTACTTCTATTTTTTAATATGTTGTATATATGGTATCATATCTATATATAGCTGTGATGGAGCATTGTGTACCATTCTGCTTTCCCCCAGAACCCTAAATACATGTCCTAGCACTAGGACAAAGAGGTTACACCTCAAGACTTATATTTGGACCATTCTTTTTACATACACACACACACAGAGTCCGTTTCCAGCATTTGGGCATGCACATACAAGCATTAACACACATCTAGAGACTATCATTTAACCTGTGAAATCATGCTGGAAGCCTTGGGACAATCTCAAAACTACATCTGAGAACAACTTTTAAAAAAAAAATCAGTGCTATATACACAGCATTATTAGTTATTTTCACTTTGCTTTACTGGTACAGAGATACTCCTTGAAAGCCATTTTTGGAAGTGTTTTATCTGCTTTTTCTCTGTTCACTTGAAATCATAGTTCTGTTTGTAACACTTAAATTATTCATACAGCAGCCAACTCTGATTTTATAGGGATGATGATGATGCTTCAGGTGAAAAACAAAACAAAAGGATCAGAGGAACACCTACACATAAGGTAGTGTTTTCATGCCAAAATTTTTAGTCAGGAACAATCAGGTAAGAGAAGGATGAAAAACATACAAGACATCTCTATAAAGTTTGGTATTTTTTCACCATACAATGATCTTTAAAGAAAGATTAACGACCTGTATTCAGGGTCACCCTGGACTTATAATGCATGTCTCAAATAACATGTGACTTCAGTTAAAGCCTATAGAGCCAAAAAAGCCTACAAGACATTTATTTAAGTCTTAAATCACAAGGAAGCCAGTTACGGTATTTAAACTGACTTTTCATAAACATGAGTGTGTCATTCAGTTTATAATACTCTAAAAAAGCCAAAACCAATACTATCATCTAGTGGAAACCCTTTACAAAACCAAGCTTATGATTTCAAGATCAGATATTTCTTATTTAAAGAGTTCATATATTATAGTACTGTTTCCAGTCATCAAAGTAGTTTCAAGCTTATTATGGAAAGATTATTTCCTTAAATCAGAAAAAATAACACATCAACAGCTAATGCTTTTTTTCTTTTTTCCTCCAGTCTACAAAAAAACCCACCCAAACTCTTCCTCCAAGAATAAAGATAAACAAAACATTTACCCCAACCAATTGTCTGCAGGGGAAAAAAAAATTAGCAGCCTGTTTCAAGCCCTCCCACTTAGCACAACTTCAACTGAAGTGGACACAGCTTGAAGGCCACAGCCCTATGGAAAGGATCCTGTGGTGACACAATTTGTCACCGGCCAACCAATTAACTCACCTGGTACCACTCTGTAGCATTTTGAAAGCTGGGCAGGACACTTCTGCTGTCACACTAATACAAAGCAAATCCTTCTTTTCCGCTCAACCCTCCCAACCCTTCCCACCTCAGCCACCCAGTGGTTGGTGACAGGGTAGGATGACATCTACCTGCCATCCAGCCTGACAAGAAGCCAGTGACTAACCAACCCAGACCACTATTCCCGTGTCCGGGAAAAGGGACGCGCATGCGAAAAGTCTCCTGCAGGAAAGCAGGTGGTGCAACAGGTTGAAACAAAATGCAGGGAAAAAGTCAAATAAATGAAGTCTTGTAATTTGTCCATTAACATCAGGAGTATTAAAGGACATCATCAAGTTACTACACCCAAAAATAAGACAGTGCCTGATTCACCCCTCAGATTAGTTTAGGTAGTCACATCATAAGTCTGACCCAGAATACTTATAAATTACCAAAAATTGTAACATGCATATTATTTTGATACTTTAAGTCAGTAGGTTTGCTTTGGCTCAGCAAAATGAACTGGAGTGGTATGTTTTGTGCCTCTCAGGAGATTTGGTATTCTTAGATAAGAAACCTTTAAATGCTATTCCAGGATTTAGCACCTAATCCCCATTCCATAAAAATAATTCTAGAGAATTAAATGGGCTTTGCATCAGATCTATCAGGGTGTGTCTTCCTCCTCCATGGCCAGTCTTGCCTACTTGTTACCTGCACCATGACGCACAGCAAAACTGGGGCTGTCTGCAGCTTGTTGGGCTGGCCAGAGGAGCGAGCCAGGCCAAGTTACCCCAACAAACTACATGAGCCAATGTCCCACTTCCTGTAACCTTCAGAGATGAACAAAGCTGCACAAAGCTTGGCACAAGAGAGGAGCAGCTGGGCCATCAAACAGGATTGACTGCCTTGAACACTGTTCCACGCAGGTGTAGAAGTGCCACTTACGCAGCCAGAGGTTTACGCTGGCTAAGCTACCCTTCCTCTGGTGCTGTCATCCTAAAGTTGTCATGCAAACACAACATAAATACCAGGCACATCTCTGAACTCAGAAAATAGAAGCGAAAACAGCTGATTTCACAAGCCAGCACAGCTTGTTAATAATGTTTTAAGAAATACTACAGAGGTGACTTTAAATTGAAACATGTATGAGTTCATTCCTCCTAATGGGTAGGATGAATCTAACATGTTAAGACTAGTACAGTTCAGATAAAAGAGCGTCTGTATCCAATTGCTTATATCCTTAGATTATATCTACTGTAGCACCACTAATACAATGTATTCATGGCACACATTCAGGGAGCAATCAGAAAGCTGTGCATTTCTTCTGTGCCACACCTTGCATACTGCAGCTTCCTACAGGCCAGCAGCACAAGAGACCACCAGATTCTGCAGCATTAGCTAAGCTAAGCCTGAATAAATTATTTTGAAGTGCAACTACCAAGCTCTTACCATCTTTAGGGACAGCCATAGTCTTTGTGTATGTGCTGCATACAAAAATTTTAATAATATCTTTTCCAGTCCCTGCAGCACTGCTTGCCACTACCAACAACAGGCAGAAAGAAATCAGGGCCACTTAGTAACCTCTTTCCAAGTGAGACTTTTTCTTTCCATCAAACCATTTTGCAATAATTCAGAAAGCCTGTAACCATTTACTTTCAGGCACATTACATTTCTAGTGTATTCCAAGTTATTTCATCAGCACTAGAATTGGGAACCTGGAAGTAATGGATTTTTTTCCAAGCTCTCCCCTAAAGCAAGCTCCCCTCAGTCCACCTACTGAAAGGGCATTGTAAGGTGGCAGAGGGTTGCAGTGACTATTTTCAATTAACCTGCAGAGAAGCTTTGGAACTGAACTTTATTCTTCCCACATAATTGAACTCAGAAGGAGTCATCTTTCCCATCTTTTTGTTTTGGAGGTTTTCAGAAGATGAGGGGAAGGGACAGTGGGAAATGAGAAACTGACTCATAAGACATTAAATGGCAGATAAAATGTGTGACAAATTGACATACTTTAAAAAGTCCTAACACTGCATGTACTCCTTCAGCCTCTGAATTACTTATTGCCAGTCAAGAGCAAGATCTTGGGATATAACCAGGAATTATTTGAGAGCAGCTCACTATTGAACCACAAGTCAAAGACGACACGCTCTGGGCATTGTGCCACAACACAGGAATCTATAATGCGCTTAATTCCTCAATACTTTGTACCGTTTGTTAGAGCTAAAAAAGGCACAAAGAAGGATAACCAGGATGCTCAAAAGACATAGAATAACTTCTGTACAGTCAGTTTGTCCAACGAAAAGTAAGAATAAAAGTCCTGACAACTCAGACTGGAGGATTACATGAGAAGTCTACAATGGGGGACATAGCATTTGCAATCTGTCCTAAAACAGGGCTTTTGGTGGGGGGGGGGGTGGGGGTGTGGGTGTGGGGGTGTGGGTGTGTGTGTGTGTGTGTCAAAATTTCTAAAATAAGGTTCAAAATTAACACAGGAAATATTTCTTCACGTAGTGTAAAAGTTAAGGAATTCCATGTCAGAATATCCTGTGTCTGCAAAAACTGTGCATGCACCCAAAAAAAAAAGTTTCACGCATTCAAAGTATATCAATGACTTTCTAAGTATTCCTGGATGAAAAATTTTTAAATCTTTCCAAATGAGACCCTGGGTCACTAGATGCACAAGACAGAAGACAGCAGTTTACATTGAAAGCATCACCATCTTCTCTGTTACTGGTAATGGCCAGAAGCAACACACAGGCCTAGATGGAACTGTACACTCAGGTACCATTATATTCTACACTGTAAGGGCAAGGCATATAACTTTAATAAATTTAAAATTTCAATTTCATTTCTGGAATCTGAGACATTTTTCCAGAGAGAAATGTCTACTTTGCAACCTATCACCCACTGACTTAATCAACACCCACGATTTTGATTGGAAGATCCGTAGACATATATGGGTCTGGAGGGCCATGGGGTTTTTTGGTGCCTAACCCACTCCCCCCACCCCTACACAGACGACTGCAGTTTTGATTGTTTAGTAAACTTTTTAAGTATCCTTCAGTACAGTCACCATTTACATGACTTATTCTATACCTACATATAGTATATATGCTGTTCCTAAGGGGAAAAAATGGAATAAGTAACAGGTTGTAACAGGTAACAGGTTGGTTACCTGATTGTAACATTTATTTTATTTCTGAAGCTCAGATTTCAGCCGCTTGCCCGATATAAGCTTTTTTTATCCTCCTGTTATGGTATATTCTCATGTCAAGTACATCCAATCCCATAACAAGTATATCCAACCATTATTAGAAGAATCGTTGCATTAGTGAGAGTCAACCCCACAGAATTCAATCCGGAGAAATTATGCTATGTAGGTCAAAAAGAATTCCAAAACAAAATACAGGTGACCATCCAAGTATTTTCACTTATTTCTTTCATCTCCATTTAATTTTTTTTCTTTTTTGAGAAAGAAACACGTCAAAACAGTTCTTAAAATTCCTTCTGAAATGATCCTCCCTCATTTCACAGGGCTGATGACTGCATGAATGCATGTGACTGTCTGTAAGAAATGTTACTAAATACCTGTATCCCTTCCAGAAGAAATTTTTAGTGGATATTCTCCTCAAGTTAGAAGTACTTCTCTATTGGACACAGTATACGTGCAGAGCTAGCCACACTGCATAAAGACATTAATCTGCTCTTCTAATTTTATCCAGAACACATGGGAGCAATTTTATTTCACTGATTTATCACTGTACAAGGCTCACCCTTTATGTTACTTCTCTCTTAGAAGTTCTCCTAGACTTTGAGCTTACGCTCAACTCAGTGATAATCTGTATTTTCCTTTTCTTCCACACTTCTGAAACAATTTGTTTCAGAAGGGCTGTTTTCAGCTGTTCTGAAACATAATTCTGAACAAAGATAAAATATCTTCGAGTACTCAAAGTGAGGATGCTCTACCAGCTGACGTAATCACATTTAGCTTTAGGAAAGCAGGCATTTTTTATAAAGAAAATAAGTAAACACTCTTAGTCAACTTACATTCAGTTTTTACACAGGTACAGGAAAGGAAAAAAAAAACAACAAAACAAACCAAAAACTACACACCACACACAATTAAATCTTGCTGGCTAATTAACACAGATCAAACTCTGTGGCCTGGTAGTCTCTTAAAGGCCCTGGAAGCTCTTAACCATTTCCCATAGACTTCTGTCATCCTTCCTGATTTCCCACAAGGTTATAATACAGAATTTTTATTCTCCTACAGCCAGTTATTTACCTATTCTTTTTTCTTGGGACCTTCAGAGCTTTTCAGCTCCCAATTAGAAGGTGCTTTGCTCGGGGAAACAATAGCTCAACCAAGCCCATGAACCATCTTCTATATCCTACCTCCTCCTTCAATTTCCATCCAATTAAGCTGAGAGCTAAGTTTTGTTAGTTGGTCTTGGTTTTGTTTTGGAACTGCAAACTGATATATTACATCTTGTATGTGAAATAATTATTGCCTCAGCTCTACAAAGTACATAAGCAGTTTCAGTTGTCTTCAGACTTTTGAAGATCATCTTACAAAACAGTTCTAAGACTACTCTATCTGCAGTTTTGTTTAATTTAGTCATTTATCTAATATTTCTTCCCAGAAACAGTCTATTGTTTTCATTTAAGTGTTGTGTGGCTTGTCTGAAATGTTTTTATTTCATTGTTTTCCACAGGTACACAGAAATGACAGACCAAAATCTGTGCAGAAAGTTAATTTTATTAGTTTGTACTAATGGGAGAGATCCTGCAGTGCTACTCCCATGGGCAGACTTCTGCATTAGGCACATGCTTTGAAATCTTCAGGCTGGTATCTATACTGGTAATTACATGGAACCACAGCTCCCCATTCCTGGCTTCTATTCAGTGCCCAGAAGAGCAGCAGTTTGAAAACCAGGTCCTAGAAGGGCTCCATGAAGCAGAGCACCTAAAGAGCCAACAATGAAACAGGCATTCCAGTGGACTGGAAGGCAATGTCACCCTCCATCATAAATATCAGTGTACACATGCAATTAGAATGACTAAAGACACAGCAGCCTAAGAATAAAATTTAAGACTGAGCCACAGTGATACATCTGGAAGCATCCAGAACATATAAATATAACTAGTAATATAAATTACTGTTTATATTATATATTATCATATCCCCAATATTACTATATATTGTTATAGTAATACAGGCATATAAATAGCAACCAAGACATGAGTAGACAATATACACCAACATTATGAGACCAGGTATCTGCAGATGAACTTTCCTTCAAACCCTTCCCCTGTCACCAAACAAATCAAAGAACCCACATATACCCTCTACAGAACACACAGATATGTGGAGACTGCTTTCCCATGGTAACCTTCCCTTCTCCCACCCTTCTTTCTTCAGGATATGCTCCTGAAAGTCCTCCAAAGAAACTTGCTCTCCCCACTTTACACATCAGTAACAGGAAGCCTCCCACAGCAGTCTGCATACACCGAGCTGTGCTTCCTCCTCCTCCCGCCATGTTCTCCCTGAGAGAGCACTCAGAAGAGAATGAGAGATGAATTCTTACCTCATAAAACTTTCATTCCCTTTCCTCAAAAAAACCCCAAAACCTAAAAAAATAAAGAACACCAAAAAAACCAACAAAAAACCCCCCAAAAACCCTTGAAACAAGAAATTCCAACACACATCTTCAAAGATGATGAGGTGGGGGGGAGGGAGACTAAACAAGTCACTCCTGCATCATTCCAACAGTACTTTTACAAAGGGAATATCCACAGCACATAATGCATACAAGACAGCTGAGGAAGCTCATGCTCCAAAACAGCACTGTGTTCATTCACTGTCCATCTCTGAGAACCACCCTCACATGATTATAATGCCACCTTGCACACAAGTCTCCCCAGTTACTTGCTTTCCTTTGGATATGAGCAGAATATAGACTTTGAGAAAGGAGGTGTTAGCAGTCCTGTAACACTGTGTCTTTAGTTGCTGTGAACTTCAAAGATAAAGTTATTTTCTGAAAGCAAAACATCGACTTCCAGATTGAAATTTCTGGAGAAGGGTTTATTCCTGCAATATCATCGGTCTCTACATCTGTTCAAAGCCTTATGTATTTAAGATGGAAGTCTGCTAAGAGAGATGATTCCTGTGGTCTGTGTCACAAATTTTTCTTCCAGTGGGAAATCAGCTGTCAGAGCCCTGACATCTGCTATTGATGTGCAAAAGCAAAACAGTTCACCTCTCTCTGTGTAAAAGTACAACCTTAATACCCAAAGCAGGCAAGGGAGAATATGAAGCAGCACACGAGATTTTGACCCCAAAAGAGAATACTTCCTTGGAGATGCTGACTAGTTCTTTTCCTGGCAAGTTTTAAATACAAGACTAGAAATCAATCTTGTAACTGCAAGCACTTTGTGTATTAGAGGACCATAAGCTGAACAAATGAGTTTGGAGGAAAAATGAAAAAGCTCTTAGCTGCCGCTACTCTAAAGACAGCATTATTTACACCAGGAACTTGACCTTCCAATGCAGGTCTTGAGTTTTCCCCCTAGAAAGGGGCAGGATAGCATTATTCAACACAGTTTCTTCCCCATCAGGATATTCTACTCTACGATGGTTCTGCAAGGAACGTAAGGTCTAGTTCAGCATTCTGGCAGTGTAAGCCTTGTCAGCATTCCTACATGCTTGACAGATCACTTTACCATCTGGAGACGTGATTTTTTTACAAAAAAAAAAAAATTTAAAAATCACAAAAGCAATAAAATTAACAAAAGGGCCAGTTTTTGTTTTGAACTGACATGTCAGACCTATGGCATCACAGGAAACATGGCAGAGCACAGACAGCTCTGTGATCAATATCCCTTTCAAAACTCATGCCTTCAAATTAGCATTGTCCCCACCCATACACTGAAATATGCGGTAATGAAGTTCTGGTTTTGTAGACAGAGATATGTTCATCTACGTGCATACACACACAACTTTCACAAGCCTACACCACCACGAGGTGAATATTGTCACACATTTAATAGTCCTTAGATTGGGCCCACAAGCAATAAGGATAGAAGTCACAAATCCACAAAAGATGTTTCAGAGTGTTAAGTAACAGTTCATGCTGCACATAAATAATATTTAAGATATTTAGCTAAAACATTGAAAATGTTCAAAAGGACTACTCATGTATCCCGCACTTTGCAATTCAAAAGACAGCATGCTATTTGGAAAGAAAAATGTAGTATGAAAATGCAACCACTTCTAGAACAGCAACTAACAAAACCTAACTGGTGCACAGAAGCCTGTGCTACATCACAGGAATAACAAGTCTGAAACAAAATGGCAAGTAAATCATTCTTCCTACAGCAAAAAATAAAGGATCTTTAACATCCCTTTCAAATCAGGGTCAACAAGAACTCATTTAAGAGATAAACAGTTATAAAATTTAGCACCAGAGTCTGGATTTCGGCTTGTCTTTCTAGGGAGAGAGATTCCATAGAATATCTGGAGTTGGAAGGGATACACAAGGATCATCAAAGTCCAACTCCTGGCCCTGCACAGGACCACCCTGAGATTCCACACTATGTGCCTGAGAGTCTGAGAGATTCCCGAGACCATCCAAAAATCACAGAGAGGCCTTGCAATGACAGCAGCTGGCTCTTCGGAGTATTTTCAGACTAATCCCCTCAGGCCCCATAGATCTATAGGGATCCAGCTGGCACAGCAGATCCCACACAAGTTCAGGGTCAGCTGGGAGTTTATAATTCACATAGCCATGGTCTTCCAGGTCAGGGCACTGGGACCCCCTGACTTGAAATGTGGATTTTAAATTAAATCTACACATGCACAATGGAAGAGAGTTCTGTCACAACAGAGAGCCTTATCTTCCGAATTCCTAAACTTGTGCTGCTTTTCTCACTCTAGAAAGTAGCTCAGTAGACCTATCACTTCAGTCAGTTGATTTTGATTATGCAGATTAGAGCCAGTCTGTTGATACTGGCAAGTATGGGTTCATCTTCTCTGTGCATCCAAGATCATGCCTGTCCTGCAATAACTCACTTTATACACAAGCACGGCAGCCTAGTAACGATACACATTGGATTCTGGGGTTCTAATACTCATAGGAGCTACACCAGGAAACACCCATGTGTGAGAAACACTTGCATTTCTCTACCAAATTGGCAACAGCAGCCACCAGACTTGCCATCCTGCACTCACTAAGTTGCTGCTACATGCATCAAGAGTCTCTCTTCAACTGTTCCCTTACTGTCTAATAAGATTCAGGTTTGGATTTTTTGTTTTGTTGTTGTGTTTTGGGGATTTTAGTTCTTTTGTTTCTTCTAGTCAGCTCCAAGCGGCAGCAGCAGCAAGACTGTTCTGCACTGGGCTGCTGCAACCACAGGAAGCAACATGCAGTCCCCGAGGTGGCAAACACAGCCCAGTCACCTGTGCCTCTCAAGGGAGAGGGCAGACCATGGCAAACAGAAGGTCTCAGATGGGCTTTTACCAGAGACCATCTCTCGGAATGTGCCAGCCTATCTCATGAGACCCATAACACCACAGCTCCATTTCTACCAATACACAGAATCATGAACCTTGCTGGCACACACTCATGCCTGCATGTTCTGCAGTCCATCTTCCGATTATAATCAGAAGTCATAAAGTCCCTCCACCAGTGCCTGCAAAAGTATAACCTAAATATTTTTATTACTGTCTTCTAGGGACACCTCCCTAAGCACCTAAATAATTTTTAAATGCAACTTACTTCTGATAAGTTTTACAAACAAATTATTATTTTGGATCCACAGGAAAAAGATTAATTCATTACTCATCAGACTATCCAGTAAATTATATCTAAGCATTTCTATTAAGAAAAGCATTTAAAAGAAGGCAAGGTTTGACCAGCATATGTCTCACTCCTAAAGATACATGACTGGAAAAGACTTCAGATGGAGTGTCAGAGCAAAATTTGAATTGATATCACTTCTATATTTTATATATTATATAAATAACATATATTTTATATTTAAAAGGCACACATATTTAAAATTACTAAGAGCTGAGATATATCTCATAGGGGTGTTTTTTATGACCTCTGACCTGCAGGGTAGACAAAGCTGGTATCAGGAGAAAGAAGCTTCACCTTCTTGCTTGGAGGGAAAGCCTGGCTAAAATATGCAACATCAGTGCCCCTGGATTTTAGGGCTGTAAATAAAAATAAATACACTTCTAAGTCGCGTTGCAAAGGGATTCGTCGGTGTATTTCCGCTTTTAAAATGGATTTTTATAGGAATTCAATACTTGGTACAGAAGAAGACCCTACAAAGCCAAGACATGGCGGTTTTGTGCAAGTGCACTGCTGCCCTCTCCTGGGTCAGCTCCGATTCGCTCCCGCACCTTCACCACCCAGCAGACCCTCAAGGGCAGCTGCACCTCCAAGACCGTCAGGACCCCTTTAGGAGCTCGAGATTTAAACCAGACAAAGTAAAAAGGTAAAAAAGTGAAACACACGCACATACAGAATAAAAACAGGAAGTTATTGATCATTATACAAACTGCGACAATTCATCACCTTAATTCCTTAAATGCTACAGCAGTTTGTTCCTTTGTTTAGATGGAAGAAATTTTTCCTAATATCCACCAAAAGGGTTGTCAAGCATTGGGACAGGCTGCCCAGAAGAGCAGTGGAGTCATCATTCCTGGAGGTATTTAAAATATGTGTAGATATGGCACGTGGGGACATGGTTTAGTGGTGCACTTGGCAGTGTTTGGTTAACGGTTGGACTCGACCAGCTTAAAGGTCTTTTCCAACCTCAACGATCTTGTGACCTAATGTCAGAGAACCCAAAAGTGATTTTCTGCATTAACAGCAGAGCCTATGGGACAGCAGGGCATTCCAAAAACTCAGATAAAAAGGCAACCAGCAACTTTCACAAAGAGCTTTGACACTATTACTGCACACCTGCTGCAGCTCATAATGCAGAGTAAGCACAAACTTACAGAGACTCTTGAATTGCTTTGATTTCAGAACAAAGACAAATTTTACTATTAGACAAAACCCCGCTTTTGATTACCCTGCATAAACCCAGGGTAATCCACGGGCCCAGGTACCCTTCCCACTTACCAAAGCTTAATGAGTTGTCTTGTGTAAGCAGAGCTTTAACAGGCAGAATGCAGGTTTAGCCCCCAGAAGGCATGAGACAAAATACACAGCTTAAGCCTCAGCAGACGAAGAACGTAGACAAACTACTTTTAATTTTGAGATGCAACTGCTAAGAATGAACACAGGCTCAGACACTGCAGTTCATCTGAAAGGCAACTCATTCACCTGTGGTAATCCTAAACCTCCATTCAAACCATAAAGTCTAATGTTATTGACAAAATTTAGTATTTCGTTTTAATGCAATTTACAATTACATTTTAATCAACTAAATAAGCATAGTCTGAACATATGTATTTAATCAACTACACAGGTATAAACCCAGTCCCCCAGGTCAAGGAAGCAGAAAAACAGCCAAGGTGGACACAGCGGCAGAGTGCATTCCGCAGGGCAGGATGGCCCGGACCAGTTCAGGAACCAGCCTAAGATGAGCAGCACTCAATTGTTACCAGCAAAGAACAGCCAATTCTACAAACCCGGACTGGAAACAACTGGTCACAAAGCAGTTCTCAGACTGCTCAAACTTCTGACCATAACCTTCATGGAAGTTGGCACTGCTGCACAGCTGCAGGACATCCACACCTCCAACCTGGGTTCAGCCTGCAAAACAAACTCTGCACTAGGAAGGCCTAGCTGAGGAGTGGTATATCCAGTTTTTAGGAACACACTTCAAGGAAAGATCTGTTCTCCATTAAAAGGGTCCAAAAAAGGAAGCAAGAATCATCAAAGCTAAAAGTTGTCATCTATAATATCCTAGTGGAGAGGTATTCTTGAGGCACTCTTCAATCTACAGAAAAATATTCAAAAGGGACAGCATTTTCACATTCCAAGTACGGAATACAGCTGCAGAGAGCAAGGTAACAAACTGTTTTCTATATCCACTGAAGGAAGAAGGAATAGCAATGATGGTTTTAAATTGCAGCAATAAGCAATAAGGTAACACATCAAGAAACTTTTCAGTGAGAGGTAATAATAAATAATAAAATAAAACAATCTGAATAAACCAAACCAAAAGGCTTTAGGGAAGAGGTTAGACAAACAATTGCTAAGGAACAATGTATGGGTGAATGTGTGGGTTTTATGTATATACTTGTATATTTTATTTAAATGCATACATGGAAAACCAGTGATCTCTGAAATATCTTCAGTCTATTCTTTATAAACTGTCATAGTAGGTACTTGCAATACAAATGAGAAAACAAACCATTTAATACACTTCTTCCCCAATGGTAACTGTTTCAGTGACGTGAACCCTCAGCTTACAAGCAGCACATATTGGTCACAGAACATTGAATATTGCTCACTGGCACCAGAAATTAAACGGATGAAACAAAGTCAATGAACGAAGCAGAGTATAACAGTACTTGCAAAACCTTAGACATTCTGGACTATTACCCACAAGCCAGCAAATACCAGGAAAAAAACACTCCCTAGAACCCTGTGCATAGGTGTACCAGCATCAAATTTACATACAGATCAAGTACCAACACCATAGAAACCATCACTTTGAATCCAGTCAACACCACTGACAGTTTTAGAAACACTTCACAAAAAAGGCTCCTAACGCAGCCCTTTCTGCAGGCACTTTTCTCCTGTTACTGTATCAAAATTCAAAATTATTTTGCAAAAGCTAAAGATCAGTATCACTGAATCACTATGAGAAACAGAACTAATCAACAAAATATCCCTTAGAATTAGACCATGCTGGTGGTCTACCTCATAAAAACAAAGAAACAGAGCTCACAAACTATATATGCAAGCCACAGGTAATTTCTCCAGCTGTTTGTATCCTTAAGCGAATACTTTCCAAGGCTATTTTAACTCTATGCATTTTGAACGTAAAACACAGATCATGCAAGTGAGAAACAAAAAAATACTACCTCCCAAAAATTACTCTCCTACCAAGTAAGACAGCAAACTTGTGCAAAGTCTAAACATCCAAAGTAGCAAAAATCCATTGCCTATTTTCCCGGTGGAAATTTAATAAGAATAAGAAACTTATTTCTTAAATAAGAAACTGGCATTTCTTATTTAAGTTATTAAAGCAACCAAAAAAACCCTGATCTTTCTGGAAGCAAAAAGGTTAAACCCCTCTTTTTCCACAATTCTTTTAACTACAGCTTTTTTTTTGTTTGCTTGTTTTAACCTTAATCATTCATTAAATAAACAAACTTTTATACTGGTTATAACGTTTTTTAAACTCCTAGATGCTGTACAAGCAGAAAGGGAGAGGCCACTGTACAAAAACTGCTTAAGGACCCCTTTAACAAAGGACTGAGAAGGGGGTTATGACTCCGAGGGCCAGGAGATGGTAGCTGCCACCACACCCTGCTGTGCTCTGCCCAGCCGAGCAGTTGGTACCGACTGCTGCAGGCCGAGCCTTCCCTCCCACCTCGTGCCTCCATACCACACACCCAAGTGCTTGCTGCCCGCCAGAAGGCTCAAAACAAGAAAAAATTAAGCATCAAGAGGACTCAGCCGGGAGAGTCACTGTAGAGACATCATCTTTTGTGAATTCTTGATAAATTCAGGGAGGTGGTAACAGCTTCTAGCTGTCCACAGCCAAAGGATGGCTTTGAGGGAGCCAGCGACATAAGAGAAGGAAACTGCGTGTACCCTTTCGGTGTCCCCTCAAAGCACGCCGCCTCCCAGAAACCCCCAGGCTGCCTCTTCTCTGCCCTGCGCTACATCCCTACCGCGCTAAGCGACCCCTTCCACCCCGCACTGCTTCCCTACCGCGCTAAGCGACCCCTTCCACCCCGCACTGCTTCCCTGCCGCGCTAAGCGACCCCTTCCACCCCGCACTGCTTCCCTGCCGCGCTAAGCGACCCCGTCCACCCCGCACTGCTTCCCTGCCGCGCTAAGCGACCCCGTCCACCCCGCAC
>VZTA01001339.1:606377-655151 GCA_013398855.1 Mohoua ochrocephala
CGGTGGGGGTGCTGGGTCGTCATTGCTCTTCTTCCTCCGGGGTTTTGGCTTCAGCGCTATGGGGTGGGTCGTGGAGCTGGTCCCGGACCAGCGGGGAAGTCGACAGGCGTAGGGGAGCGCCTGTGCTGCGGGCGGTCGGCGGGCCTGGTCGTTACAGGTTGAAACTCTTTTTGAAAGGAGGCCGCATTAAGAGACTTGCCTTGTGTGCTGAGCCGTTCCGGGCAAGTAGGGGTGAAGTATGCATGTATGTTTGCTTTTAGAGTAGGAATGAGGAGAAACTACCGTCGAGGCAAGGAGAGGCGTGGATGGAGCAGTCACAAGCGCAGCCACTACCCCCAGGGGCACAGAAGAGCCGGTCACAACAACCGCGCCGAAAGGCAAGTGCGGGCAGCTTGTGCTTCGCATGGGCTAAGCCCTTGGGTCTTATGCCTAATTAAATGTGCAGAATGGTGACTTTCTAGAACTGAGAGGGTTGCCACCTGAAGATCTAGTAGATAGTACTTCTGGTATGTCTGTCATCCCTACTGGGAGTGGAATTGCATTGATCTCTGGTTTATTGTGTGTTCACAACTGCGCACTGATTTTAAACTGAGATGCGGTTCCGTGAGCCAGTCCTTTCAGCTGTGCATTATCGTCCACAGACCCTTCATCAATACACAAAGATCATTCAGGGAAGAAAAATACAATTACTTCATTCTACGTGCTGTTTATTTCAAGCTTCTGTGTCTGCTGGTGTAAAATCTGTCATTAAAGGATCTTCCTGAATGTTTGAAAGTAATGTGGTAATAATACCACATCTAGCAGATCTGGAAAATGAAACAAGGTCTCAGGAATAATCTCCTGCCCTTAAAACTGATCTTTTCAGAAAAGCGTGTTTTATATTTTAGAACTTACACTTTAGTATATGTTTGAGCTGTTTTTATGGTTGCTTTTTCATTCCCCCGTTCTTTCCTTAGTGCCTCTTGCAGGACTAAAAGAGGCCAGTGCTTTGCTTTAATACACTAAACTTTTTTTTTTGGAAACATATTTTTAGGAAAAGACACACATGAGTTGCCACACTAGTTGCACTTGTGTAAGAAAACTTAGAAATGTAAATGGGCACTGCGTCAGTGAGCAGAATTAAAAGGGTTTTCTTACAGAGCTTTAAAGTTAAGTGCTTGGCTTCGATCTGGGGTGGTTTTCCCCTTGTATACTTGTTGTGTCCTTTAGCTATTTTCAAAGTTGCATGATCAAACCGCAGTAGAGCTGGTACTAGAAACAGAGTTTCTTTGTCATTTTCTTTTCAATAAATTGTGATTCTTGCAAAACATCTTCACCTTCTGCTTTTAAG
Source organism: Mohoua ochrocephala (assembly GCA_013398855.1). Classification (NCBI taxonomy): domain Eukaryota; kingdom Metazoa; phylum Chordata; class Aves; order Passeriformes; family Acanthizidae; genus Mohoua; species Mohoua ochrocephala. Next base: position 607,708 of record VZTA01001339.1, read on the forward strand.
ATGACATGTAATAAGACCAGTCTTAAAAAGTGAGAATTGTACAGGTGATTCAGAAGACATCCCAATGGAATTTTGCTCATCAGTACTGAATGTGCTCATGTGTGTTAGTTCAAAAGGAGGAAAGCTTCAGTTACCCCCTGCAATGTTTATTTAGAAAGCAGAGGATTTTCTTGGAATTTTCATTAAACTTTTGTTTATTTTGCGTGTTTCTGAACCTCATCAGTGAAATTCTTGTTGTGAAGATAATGGCAAAGTATTTTTGACCTGGCATCAGTGTTTTGCCCACACTGTCTCTCGCTTTATGCTGGGAAGACTTGCGTGCTTTCAGGAGTGGGTTGTTCGTTTAATGTACAATTGCCCAGTTAATCTTTTGCTGAAAAGAGTTAAAGGCACTTGCAGAATCAACAGCCACATCTAGTGTATTAGCAAGCAACTTAAGGCTTTTAGGATGCTGGTATCAGTAATGTTCTTGAGAAATTTTTAAGCTGAATATTTTCACTGTTTGATTTTCGCAGTTTAGTGTACGGTGGGTGATATGCAGAGTGTGCTTATCAGAGCGCTGCAAAATGGTACTCCGTTGATGTCAGTAACAATCTGCTTTCTAGAGTCTTTGTGGGAAAGATATGTGGGGCAATTGTGAGCCTGTCTTGAAGGCAGTGCTGTTTTTTCAGTCTGGAACAGGAGGAAGCACAGACCCCAATGAATGCAGGCCCCAGCAGCAGTGAAGATCCTTCTTCGTCCAGCTCAACGCAGAACTCTGTAGCACCAGGTAAGATATGGTATTTATAGGTCAAAAGTCAGTTCCTATATGCTGATTGTGTGAAAAACGTAGTAGTAGCAGCTGCATTAAGAATCTGGTGTTATGGGAACAATACAAACAGTAAAGTTTGTGGAGAAAAGTAACATCAGGTGATACAAAAAGATGGAGTAAGTAAGTATCTAGACGACAGAGCCAAATCACTTTCAGGCCCACAAGTGCTTCTCATGTTTGAAAATTTTTGTGCTTAGAGCTGGTATAAATGAAAAAAATACAGTTCTGTTTCTCCTTCCAGAAATACTGCTTTAGGAAGAAAATTAACTACTAAGGAAGCAAATAAAATAAGAGAGCATATAAAAAATTACAGCTTGTGTTCAGTTACTCAGTCTTTTGAAAGGCGCAACAATCCACCACGTTGTGGTGTGCCTCTCTTGTGTGATGTGTCTCTCTATGCCTTCAGTGTACTTTGTAGTCTGTAATAAATACACTCTGGCTAAGTATTTGTTCATTAACAACAAGTGATGAAGTAGCAGTGCTGTTGAGAAAGATGTCCTGTTTACGTTCTGGCTTCCTGACTGATTAAACAATGCTAGCAAAAACTAAGCCAGTGGGAACGTACATTTCTGTACAACAGGAGGGTCCTGAAACAACACTAGAGATGGTTATGTATGTCCCTGTTTTGTGCTGTGAGCATGTTAGGAGATGTATCCTGCAAGACATTTATTCCTGTGTAATTAGATTCTATATACTAAATGTAGTGTGCTTTTATAAACTTTACTGATTCATTGACTAACTTTTTAATTTTGCTGACCTGCATAAGTCTTGGTCACTTGTGGCTAAGCTAAAACCTAAAAGATGCAGACAAGGAGCTGAATGGTAAGCAGCTGCAAAAAGAGATTACTTAAAATGAAATTTCTGGTAGTAGATAGAGTTTTAAATAAAAACTCTTGAAGTGAAATGTTATCAATCACCTCTGAATGAATTTCTTTGTCTTGAGACAATCTGTCAAAGTATTTTAAATCTGTCAAAGTATTTTACCTGTCTGCCTCTGCATTCATCCAGACAGTGAAGCACTAAAATTGAGTGCTTCTCATCCCAACTTACCTATGGAAGGAGCCAAATGTACTCTGATTTAATCTAAATCTCTCCTTTGTGCTGAAGAAAAAGTTCTTCTTGTTCTGGGAAGTGAATCACTTTATTTGGGTTTATTTGATACCTCATTGTCTTTTTTTTTTTGCTGTCCTACCAAGTCTTTTAACTAAGAATGTCCCCTCGTGATGTGTTTATGAAGAAAGACCATTTTTGTTCTGCAACAAAACCGTTCTTTTGTGCTTTTCTGATTGGTCTGAATTTCCTCTTGGTCAGTGGTGATGTCCCTTCTGTACCTGTGTAACAGCATTTGAACACTATAAATAATCTTTTGTTCTCTTGTAAGTGGCTCATCTGTTCCCAGTCTGTGTATCATGCTTGGGACCTGTTGGGAGCCAGAGCTTCGAGTCTCATAACTCTGACATTGGAATATCAAAGAGCAATAAACAACGTTATCCATCTGATTTTGCCACTTTTTCTCTCCCATTCCCCCCACCCTGAAGAACTGCCAGGATTTTATTATGACCCAGAAAAGAATCGCTACTTTCGTCTCCTGCCTGGACATAATAACCACAACCCGCTCACCAAGGACAGCATTCAGCACAAGGCAATGGAGTGCAAAAGGCTGAGACTCTTGGAAGAGGAAGAAAAACAAAAGGTATGTTTTGAAAAATACTGCAATTAGGCTTTATTGTACTCTGGCCCAGGACAGATTATAAACTAAAATCTTCAAATTCTGACAATTCAACTTCTTTTTCTGCTAGGAATATATAGTCCTTGAAGCCTTTTGTTTGGCTGTTCCACACAGGAATGAAATCAAGTCAATACAAACAAAAAACCTACAAAGATGCAGGAACTGTGCTGAGAATTGCAGTTGTCCAACAGTTACACTTGAGTCAGGATATTGGATGCCAGGTATCAAATTCCTGCCTTGAATTGGCAAAGTGGGGCCTTGATTTTAAGTTTTTCACATTTTTAATAAATTCTTTGATCATATTCCTGGACCTTGAAGAAACAATACTAATCACAGTTGGTGGAAACAGCTTTTTTTGAAGAACTTTTTTGGAAAATCAAGGCAGGTCTTATGTTTATATCTGGAAAACCTGTGTGCTTCTCTTCATAAAGTGTTACAGTGAAGTTAATACTGATGCTGCTTATTTGTAATCTGGGTAAAATATCTAACAAGGATGCTTTTTCATTACCTGAAAAATATGTCTTATAACTTTACAAATAACAGCTCAGCTTAAATATGCTGTCATTTGGAAGAAGTGGACAGTGTTCTTTTTCTTAAGCAGTGAAGTTCTCCAACCAGCTATTCAGCTCTTCAGTCTTTGCTGTAAAGAACATTTTGACTCTCAAACACTTGCTTTGTCTGAGCATTATCAAAAAGATTTCTTACTCCATAATTCTCCGAAATACTTTATTCCTTGGTCTCCTCAGAAAGTGTTTGCATTAAATTCTAAAAAAATTGTGAATCGTGGAATGGAATTGTAGAATGACTTGCGTTGGAAAGGACCTTAAAGATCATCTAGTTCCAACCCCAGTGCTGTGAGAGGAATGGGGAATGGAAATGGAATGGAAAAGCAATTTAGTACAACAGTAAGACTGCATGTTTAATTGCAGTGTCGTTGTGATAGAAAATTTTGCTGTATAATTTCAGGTGTTGTAGTAAAACCAGAAGGTGACTTTACACCTCCAGGCGGTACTGCTGATTATGTAGAGTGAAAACAATGGCTGTCAGGGTTTCGCAATTTTTTCTCCAGCTTCTGTATTTACAGAAGCACTCCACATCTCACAGTAATATGTTCTTGTCTACTTACTGTAGTAGATCAGGATGGTGTTAGAATGTGTTTTATCCATTCTGAAAATTTTAATGTAATGTAGGCTAGAGGAAAAAGTTACCTAAACATCCCAAACATCAAAGACCCACAGCCATGTTTGAATCTTAAACAGGTAAATGACTGAGTTATTTACCATGTTACTCTCTTACAGAAAACAACAAGGGCTGGACTGAACTCATCCGTGCTGTTACAGAAAAGGCAGCTGGGTTTGCTCAGCTCCACAAGTTACTGCAGGTACAATGATTTGATTTGTCTTCTGTTTGCAGTTCCAAGTTCTGCTGTTAGTGCAACTGTTTCTGTCAGGTTTTCTTGCATTTCTTAGTGTTCCATTGGGATGAGGAGGAACATATTACTTAAAGTTAGAAAAAAGGTTATATTCTGTAATAATCGGATTACTAAAATGATGAAAATTCAAATGAGGAAGTTGTTTCCCAATTTTACTTCAAAAAAGTTCACTTTATGTACGTATACGGATATGCTGCTTTGCCACATTGTACTTTATGAGCACAGCACAGCTATTTTAGGATAAATGCCTTTCAGTGGATGTGACCATTCCCTTGCCCCCCATTAGAACAGCTAAGTAACAGTGCAGAAGGCAAGTTAAGTTAGTGACTTACTGTGTTGTTGTTTCGGCTACTAAAGATGTGCTGGGGTTCAAAACGGCGGGATGACATTCCATGAATGTGGAAGATGCACATGTTCATGGGTTATGTAAGTTCAATTTTGGCATGCTAGTTATTCAGGCATTTTCTCTTCGGTGATTGAGAAGCAGTTCTATATCCTGGCCAGAATTATTTTCATATGCATTTAATTTAGGTTTACCTGAATCCTCCTCTCTTCAACCCCCTCACCCTCCTACCTGCTTTTACAGGCTAGTCCATGAACTAAAAATGAACTGCATGCAGAGGAGGAAGATAGAAATTCACAGTCCAGACTCCTCAGTTGCTGGAACCAACAATTTTAAAATCATTGTGGTATGTTATGAGAAATGATAAGTCTTTAAGATAAAGAGAGCCTGTCTTCAGTGAAAATTCAGGCTCTTGTAGTCAAAGCACATAGGTCAAATTTAGCTGTTAAAGATGTGTTATTCCTGCTTTGTCAGTTTTTAAAATCTGTGCTCAGTAACTTTAAACAGGTAGGGAGAGGCTGTTCCTTTCCTACAAAGGAAAATTATAAAAAAGGTTGGCTGTTAAAGTGGTTTTTTGGTTTTTGGTTTGGTTTTTTTTTAATCTGATCACCATGTTCTTTTGGAAGTAAACAGGAGTTGAGTGGATCATTATTGTGGGGCTGGGAGGAGGAGTGGAGAAGATCAGGAGAAAAAAAAAATGAAGGAGAAGAGTTTTGGGAGTGGCAAAGCCTGTGGTTCAGAGAATCTAAGTAAATGTCAGTAATCACTTTACATTTCATGATCTTTCATAGACTATATAGGAAGCTGTCCAGGACCAGCTCCTGGCCTTGTAAACAGAGCACTGCGTAGGTAGCTGAAGCCAGAAGGGACTCAGAAACAGTGTAAGTGTATAGAATTGTTAACTTTGGGAAGATCATTTATTGTTAGCCAAGGACTGAATCCTTTATTTATCTCCGTTTTTTCTGTGCATGCATTTAAAAGGAGTTGGCCACTGGTTTTAGATGTGAATGGAAAGCAGGTGGTGGTAAAGGGATCAGAATTAATGTGTTGTTTCATTTTAGACCTAATGCAACTCTCTCGAGCTGTTTTTCCTGTAAGTTTCCAGTAGGTGTGACCGGTAAGCTTTTATTTTACAGGCAGATGTTGCTTGTGAACGAATATTCACTGTGAACGATGTAGAGCATGGAGGATGTAAATATGGCATCATCAATCTCAGCGGGTTGGGGAAGGAGTCTCTCACTGTGGAGATGTATGACAACCTCTACTTCACAAACCGCAAAGTATTGTTTTCTGTTCCTCCTTCCTTTGGTGGTTGCATTCTCAGAACACTCTTCTTGGGAGGCTCACGTAGGCTTGGGGAGGGGGCTAGGAGAAGAGAATGGAAGAATCTAGAAATGTGAAGCTTGGATAAACACAGAGCCACGATAAACCTGTCTCTGAAAGTGCTCAGTACCAGTGATAGTTGTCAGGAATGTTCTACTACAATTGGAATGGAAGACTACGTAGAAGTACCAGCTTCCAAGGATAGTGCTTACTGCAGACTTGGACTGTAGCTGGCAAAATTAATGTTTTGCTACAAAAACTACCAAGATTTGCATGCTTCTTTCTTAAAAATAATTTTGGGTAACTGTGTTTATCCTTAAACATGAGGCATATTTAAATCAGGTTTTCATGATCTCTTCATGCTCAGATTCTTTTAAGGACGGTCTCTTGAATAATAGGATGTGTTTGGTGCCTCGGTCTGTATTTGGTCAGACTTCTCAATGCTGTTCTGTCATTACAAGATGAGTATGAAGCTAAAATGCTCATGCCCTGTTACTGAGTTATTTAGTGGGCTGAAGAGTTGTGCTCAGTGCCTAATTTTATGTTACCTTTGCATGGAAATAATCTTTCCTTACTTGAATAACAGATCACAAGAATAATACGTCTTCTTCTCTCTGAAGGTGAATTCTGTGTGCTGGGCATCACTGACGCATCCAGATTCTCATGTTTTATATCCTTTTAGAAAAAGCAGAATTGTCATTCAGGTTTCACAAGTCTGCATCATGCTTTACAGAAAAACTAACTTCAAGGAATACTTCTCCTCTAGTTCTCCCAGAAAATAAGTTTTCTGGAAAATAAACAAAGTAATAAAAATTGAAATATGTTGGAATTAGTGAGACAGATGTATGGTTCTGTTACGGATATATGTAGAATTGTTCCCATGTTAATGGTAAGTGAAAGACCGTGTTTTCTGCCCTGGAGAATTCCAGCTTCACTAATAGTGTATGTAAATGCCATATCCAAAGTGATCTGATGTTTGGAAATTGGCTGAGGCAGAAGAACAAGAAGAGCAGAGGGTTAAGGCAACAACCTTTTTCTGAAGTGAATCTCTTTGAAAGTGGGATGGTTCATTTGTGTTTAAAACCATCCCCATATTGGTTGGGGTGAGAAGAGAATGGAAGCAATTCAGTAGCATCACCTGCACCTTTCAGAGCATGTTCTGCAGGTCTGACTCAGGAGAAGAGGAAAGTTGATGGTATAGCAGAGGAAGCAGTAATGAACAGTGCAGAGCCCAGAAAAATAGGGGGGGGGGGGTGAAATTGAATTTTGACATAGGAGAAGGCAGTTTTTAGATGTGCTATTGAAGTGTCAAAAGAAATTACACAGAAAAATATGGAATGGCCCGTGTGAAAAGCCAGGCAATTCCAGACCGACCCATCAGGGGGCAGGAGCTCACCAGGGACGTGCACAGCTGGGGAGGAGTTTGGGGTCGCTTGGTTTGGTGGCTTCCTGCTTTCCCCTAGTCGTGTTACAGATCTACCCCACTGAACTTGAAATGTAGCTTTCAAATTCTATCTATACCTGCTATAGTCTTCATAAAATATTTAAATGTAATCTAAAGTGAGTCTTCCTTGCCTCACCAATGCGTGCTCCCCTTTTTCCAATTTCTCTCTGTGAAAAACAGATCTTTATTAATGCAGTGTCATCAACATGAAAAAGTGAGAAGAATGATCTATGTAGGCCATGCTTATTTTTTTCTTTTTCCTATCACTAGTAAGATACAATAGTATTCTCATCTTCCTGGTAGTGAAAATACACAAGCAAGAATTTGAGTTCTTTCTAGGTCATTCCTATGAAAGAAACAAAGAGTCAAGACTTAGTTGTAAACTGTAAAGCACATCAAAGGTCTCAGGGAAAAGTGTTGTGAGCTGTGGCTGTGTCAGGGCATCTTGCTTTTCCCATTTATATGTATTAGGCAGCCTGTTCCATTCTAGGGAGAAATCAGTTTTCCTTAATTCACTTCAGCAAGCTGTGTCTCATGGGAATTGCAGAAACACCAGGCTGTGCCAGTCTGCTTCCAGCATCATTGTTCAGCAGCACTAACCCAGGTAGGGTGTTTTTGTTGGTTTTTTGTCTCCAATTTTTGGTAACAATTATGGTATGAAAAGAGCACAAAAGAAAGATTATTTTAGCATTTTTTTCAGTAGTTGGTGAGACTGTTGTATTCCTGTAAGACTAAAACAGCTTAAGAAGTGAAATGATGATGAAAGAACTTGAGACTTAATTAACAGACAGTATTTAAAGCCCAAGTTTATTTTTAGCTGCTGCAGTACTTGACTTTGGCAGGAGAACACCTCACTTGTAAAGTAAACACTTGAGATTTTTTATGAGTAGCTTGGCCTGTAATTAATACTCGGAAGCTGCACATAAGAAGTACTCACATTTCCTTATAGAGTGTCCAGAGTCACTGGAGAATCCCTTCTCATAGCAGCTCCTAAGGTATGCTCAGTGGATTAATCAGAGGTGCAAAGCTGGTAAAATATCTCGGCTCATAGCTCCTTGTACGAGCTCACGTTCGGTTGTACGTAACCCTGACTGACTGGGGAATACTATGTCTTAAGTCTGGTTATAGCTGATCTTTTTTGTTGCGTGTTTTTGGGGGCAGGACTTAATTGATTGGGCTTTCTTGATAGATGTTAGAACTATGCTTCTTCAAGTCACAGAGTGCAGTCCTCTAAGCTGGTTTCCATTCAGACATGATCAGTTAAGTTTATACAGAGGAAGTGTGTGATAGATAAGAGTAATGGACTCATTTTAAATTTTTAGTCTTACTCTTTATGCAGCCATTAAAGAAATATGCATCGAGTCAGCGTGAAGAGGGTGGATGGCTGCTAGGCCAGCACACCCAGTTGCTCTGTAGAAGATTTTAAGCCCTTCACCATAATGAGATGCTGCGAGTTCCACCAAAGTCCTCCTGTGTAGTCTATCCTACTGACTGTTTGGGTATTTCCAAGTTTGACTTGCTTCACTCTCCTAAATACGTGGTTTGTGGGAGCCTCGCTGAGTAGATGCTGGGAGAAAAGTAGAACTTACCCTGTCTAAAACGATGTTATCCATCCATTCTCGTCCATGTCACCTCTGCTACCTGACATATGTATGTATGATGTCCCATGAAGGAAGTGAAAACTGAGGATGCAGTCTGCTAATTGGCATAAATTTTGCGCAGGAGCTACATGACTAAGGGTCAAATCTAGGGTATTGTTACTTTTTTTTTTTTTTTTTTAAATAGGCAGGCCAAGAACTTACAGGTTAGGTTTTGGCTAATCTGTAGTTTATGAAGTAAATGGTTTTTATTTCTAGCCCACTCATCTTTAAAAAATGACTTACTTAAGTGCTCTAAGGCAAGTGTTACTTTGCTCTTTCCTGCCATGGTCAGCCCTCTGACTACTGAATAAATTTCACAGTGTCTCAATATTTATGGTGTCCCACTTACAGTCATGAACTTCCATTTCTGTTTCCTGTCTCTTGAGTACCGAAAGGACACCAATTGGGTAGTGCTTTCTCCACTTTAGATTGAAAAGTTAAAAGAAGTGTGGCAGTCTAAGAACCTTTCTGAGTTATCATCCTGTCCTAACATATTATGAACACTTCATGTGTTTCTCCTGTCTTCTAGGAGATCGACCTGGAATGCTGTGCAGTTTCAAGATATCCACTGCCTGGTCCTGTGCTTGGTGCCTGAATCCCCAAGCAGACAACTGCTTTAGCACAGGTGATCTGTCTGCAAGGCTAGCAACCCTGTCTGTCTCAGTGGGAAAGACTTCTTGCATTCATCTCCCAGCTGCTACTCAAATTACAGCTAAACCAACATCATCTGTCTTCCTTAGGCCTGACACGACGAGTTCTTGTGACCAACGTAGTGACAGGGCATCGGCAGACATTTGGAACCAGTAGTGATGTACTGGCACAGCAGTTTGCCACGCAGGTAGGGAGAACCATACACCGTATTTTCAGAGCACTGCCTCGTTGGTGGGCTCTTTGTTCTGTTTGGGGCAGGACTCCTCATGCTGTACATGAGGTTGTGATGACAGCTGCTGTTGGATGGCTGTTCCACAGCAGAGCTGATGTGGTCTGATGCTTGCACACAATTGAATAGCAACAAAAAGATTAACTGATTTCAAACTGGCAACAGGGGCAAGTTTTGTTAATATTACAGAGGTTAAAAGACAAGGAAATACAAAGAGTACAGTAATAGCATGTAAAATTGTTTTGGTTTTGGGAAAGAACCTCATTTTAATAACACTCACTCAGTGTATTGCCTCCACTAAGATGGAGAAAATCCCTATAAAATACTAATGGACTTGTTCACAAAGAACTAGAATGGTGAAACAGGAATTCCAGTTTCTGTTTTGCCATTGTGTTAGACTGAGTTCCTGCTTACCTAGCCAGACTTTCCCAGGTCAAGTTGAGGTTTGAATGGAACTCATGAGTTGGCTGAAAAATGTTGCAGTGTGTAATTAAAATTCTGCTTCTTAATGCATGTGTTAAAATAATTTGACAACTACACCATAGAGCTCAAAAGCATGATACAGACTGTGTCTGTGTAACTTGTAAGATCCTTGCAGATGTTATACAATGCGCTTCTTTCCCTGGGATTCTCCCAGACCCCGGTGCTGTACAATGGCTGCCGTTCGGGTGAGATTTTCAGCATCGATGTGCGCCAGCGTAACCGAAAGGGGCAGAGCTGGAAAGCAACTCGTCTCTTCCATGGCTCAGCAGTTACATCTATTCACCTTATGGAGGCTGAACATTACCTTATGGCAGCAGATATGGCTGGAAAGGTATGATTTTGTTGTGTTTAGGATAGTCTGTTCCTTTTAGTATCTGGACATTTACGGATACTTATCCGACTCCCAAGGGCAGATGCCTGCTCTTAGTACGTAGTATGGAACTGGGTGGTAGTTCCATTTATGGGTCTTCTTCTAGAGGCAGTTATTTATCACAGAATGCTTTGGGTTGGAAGGAAACTTAAAAGTCTGGTTCCAGCCTCCTGCCATGGGCAGGGACACCTTCCCCTAGACCAGCTTGCTCAAAGCTTCAGCCAGCCTGGCCTTGAACACTTCCAGGGATGGGGCGTCCACAGCTTCTCTGGGCAACCTGTTCTAGTCACTCACCCAGCTTCACATTAAAGAGCTTCGTAATATTTAATCTGAACCTACCCTTCTCAGTTTAAAGCCATTCCCCTTTGTCCTATCACTACATACCCTTATAAATTGACCCTCTCCAGCGCTCTTGTAGCCTCCTTAAGGTGCTGGAAGGCTGCTGCTGGAGGCTGAATTCTCTCAGCCTGCCTCCATAGGAGAGGTCCTCTAACCCTCTGATCATCTTCATGGCCCTCCTCTGGATGTGCTCCAACGCATCCAACCTCTAAGTGCTCTCTGCTTTAATACAGCCTCTCTCAAACATTTCCTTCAATTTGCAGATAAAACTGTGGGACCTGAGAACAGCAAAGTGTATGAAACAGTACAAAGGTCACCACAATGAATATGCTCTTCTCCCTTTGCATGTAAATGAGGAGGAAGGACTTCTTATAGCAGGTGGGTTGACTTTTCCCCCCCCTCTACTTGTAGAGTCTGTGGTAGTGATTTTCTTATGCCTGAGGGGTGTTTCTTAGGTACAGCTGTTAGAAGCTGTAAAGGTGTTAATTCTTTGAAATTCAGAAGAAATTTAGCCTTAGACATACTGTAATATACTATGAAAATTAAGAAATTATGTTATGGATGCACAGCTACTGTAATCACTTCTGTGAGGCGCTTAACAGCTTTATCTGCTGTGTCCTGCAAAAGTCCCATTATCCTTTCCACGAGGTGTCTCAAGAGTAGAGCAGAAAACACTTGATTTTGAAATTCAGGGAAACAACATGTAAACAGGAGATTTGGTAATACCTTTATATAATAGAGACTGTGTATATGTTTAGTTGGTACTTAAGTGGATAATGTGGTGATGGACTGAAGCATTGGCATGTGGGCCTGACTCCTCGTAAACTGTCTATACCACTCAGGTTCATTTTGAATACTCCCAGGTACACTCAGATTTTTGTATTATTGTTATATTTGGGGTGGGGGGAGGAGAAGTAGCAATAGATGAAGCAAAATCCTTGTAGTGTAACCAAGCTTCATAAAGTCACTGTAAAGACAGTGACCTCCTTTCCTTGGATTTGTCAGTAAGTGGCAGAATAAGAATTTTTAATTTGACTGAATTTTTCTCCCCTTTTTTTAGCTTAGGAGCTTGATAAAGAGAAAAGCATTTTAAGTACTGATTTATCATACCTTTAGTTACCTAATAGGAAATGCACATTTTTTCCACTTTTGTAGTATTCGGTGTAGAATTTTTGTTTTGTACAGTATGGATAAGCACTTTGCCTCTTGTGGGTGTAGAAATAGTCAGGGTGTTTTCCCCATAGACCTTCTGCTTCTGTGGTGATAATCTTGCAGAACCATGTCAAGTCCTTTTTGTGTAATGCTGAATTTTGCTGTCCTTTCCTCCCAGTTGGTCAGGATTGCTACACCAGAATTTGGAGTCTCCAAGATGCTCATCTGCTTAGAACCATCCCTTCTCCCCACCCATCATCCAAAGATGCCATTCCTAGTGTGGTGTTTTCTTCAAGACTTGGGGGTAGCCAAGGAGTTCCTGGCTTACTCATGGCTGTCAAACAGGATCTCTACCACTTCTCCTATAACTGACATTATATTCTCCTCAGACCTGGTCTACAAAGCTGCCAATATATAAGTGACTTCAGAATCTTTACACTAGTGACCAAGCTGTTGAGTCATTATGTGCTGCTGTTGCATCTGCTTTGCCCATCTAATCGTGAAGCTCCTTCAGCAGTTCAGCAAATCTTGCTGTATACATCTCAGACCTCTTGTAAATAAAAGCTGAACACTGATTAACTGTAGGCAAGATTCAGCCTCTCTGAAATCTACCTGTAAGCCTGCCAAGGTGGTAACTTAAAGAGCCTCTGTTGTGCTAGCTGAATTTGCTGTCAAAAGGCTGCTCTAACTTAATCCTAGTTTGGTCACGTAACCTTTAGCTGTGATCACATCTGCCTCAAGAAGTAGGCTGGCCCAGCAGAGTGCTGAGAAGCTGAACACTGTAAGTGTTCTGGGGCTTTGTTTGAAGTAGCTTTGGTTGGGGTTCCTGCTTCAGCTGCCACTGCTCCGCCTTGGAAGCAGTTGGTTGGAAGCAGTTCAAGGAACAGCTGCTTTCCTCACCCATAGTGTCAGTCCTTTTTGCTGGCTCATACTAAACTCTGTCCCTTTCAGATGATGGTAGCGTGCGACTGCCCTGCCACCGTCCCCTGTAAAAAGCAACAGGCACGGAGCAAAGCCCTTTTTCTGGTCCAGTAGTGAAGCTGAATGGCCCTGTTAGTTTATCATAGTGTTTCCTAACCAAGTCCACACCCCTAACATGCAGTTTGGTCAGCAGTCTGGAAGGGCGGGCTTGCTCATGCAGCCCACAAGCCCAGTTGTACAGACCACATCTTTGGGATTTAGGATCACCTGTGCAAAGTCACGCCTTCTGCATACTGAGGTACAACTGGGCCCTCAGCTGCAAAGTTGTAGTACCAGCTCACAGTAACTGGATGACACCATATCTGTATTTGAGAACAATTACCATCCCATGGAGCCTCTTCGCCTCCTGCCTGGTAACCAGTCTGGGTTGGGCAAGACCATCCTGCTCTCAGTATCTGTAGGAAGCACTGACTAGATCAGATAGCTATGAGAGGGTAAAGGCCCATGAACTAGGATGGGCTTTACAGGAATGACACTCAAGTTTTCCAAAATTCTTATTAAAGGAGTGCCAGAACCACCTTTTCATCCTGGGATCTGCTTAGAGCATTCAGATGTAGTCGTGACATCAGAGATGCTACTTCCCCTGGGGTCCTGCCAGCTCAGCGGCTGAGCGTACACATGGATTCTAATGCCAGCCATGCTGCACAGCACGTTAAGAGGGCTCAGTGTGACGGCCCTGTCAGAGAGCACGGCTGGGACTCTGCATTCCGAGTGCCTTCTGCCAGCAGGCATGGGCTGCACACGCACACAGAGATGAGTGCTGCTGCTGTCTGCAGCTGTGGCCTTTCGCAGCAGTTCCTAGGGCAGCACTGTCACCGGGGTTTGTGGCTTCTCTGGAGAGGGCTGCAACACTTCTGAGCATCCGAGGAAGGAAGGGGCTTTCAAGTCCCACACTAAGCACTCCTCTTTCTGCCTTCAGAGTAAACTACCACCAGCACCCTCTTAGGCATGTTACAAAGGTTTCTAGCTATCTTATTTCTTGACAGACATGATTACTCTTTTGCACCTTAAGCTTTTGGCCAAAACAACCTATTTATGGAGGGATTGTACCCTGCCACCTTCATCTTGATGGGCCATCGGCTTTGTTTAACCTCACTGCACACTGCATGTGCAGGGAAAGCTCTTACTTTTTACTCCTCTTTAACAGGAGTATTTGTAGTTCAAAAAGTGGGTTAGTAAAACTGGTAAACCAGTCACAAAATGTTTTTCCCAGAGGAGAGTGAGCTGCAGCATGAGCACAGCACTGTTAACAGTGATGTGGCACTCAGGGTTGTGGCATGAGCTCCCCAAGAGTTCATTGAGGACTTGGTGGTGCAGCCACTTCATCCCTTTGCATCCCTGCCAGTGGCCTGAGCTCACTGAACACACTTCATGAGGGTGTGTCTGGCTTCCAAAAGGAAGCCTCAGAAGTGCCCTGCAGTGCAAGGCACTATGCAGGGAGATACCCTCCACAAGCCCCATGAAAACCTGAGCATAGCCTGTAGGCTCTTGTTTCTTTCCAATGCATTCCTCCCCCCTTCCATTTTTCAAGTGACTTTGGCTAAGAGGGAATTATTCAAATACAGGTACCTGGAAGGGTAGGCCCTAATAAAAACCCTCTCTGACCTGCAGGGCAGGGCTCCACACTCATTTCTCCTGTTGTCCCACAAGCTTCAGGCCTAAGCAATGTGCTGTTCCAAGAGACTGTGGTCTCAGGAGGTCTTCTTGCTTGCCAACACTCCAGTGTTATGTGTGGTGACCTCCTAACCCTTCTTTGGATTTCATTTACCCATTAATCTATAGAGAATACAATAGAGCAGGAAAACTCTCCTCTTGGGAGCAATGTCATAACTTTACAGTGTGAATATATTCTGTAAGAAATAGCTGCTGCAAGGGTAATCAAGATGAATCCCAGCAAATACTCAAAATAGTTTCTTCCCTCTCTGAGGATACATTCAAAACCCCCAAATCTTTCTTCTATCCCATTAACAGCCAACTTCTGTTTCCCCATGGGCAGACTGAGCTGTTAATTCCTTACAACTCTTGGCTCCCCTCATACCTTCGGCTTTAGCGTTTCTCTGCAGAGCCTTCTTTCTCACACAGAACAGAGTGGGTGCTGCTCACAGCATGCTCTGTGCTGCCCCTTCTTTCCACAGACGGTGTTTATGAGACCAGGGGGTCTCCTTCTCTCCTAAATGGTAAGTCTCGCAGGCTGTTCCCATTCCCTCTACTACCCTTTGATAACCACAGGACCTAATTCCTGGTTGCTTTGCTTTTCAATTTGAGAAAATACTCCGCAATTTGTCTTGATTGGTTATGTTAATTTTTGACATTTTCCATTGCATGCACAATGATAAATGCACACAGCACAACTTTCAAAAGCATTTGCACTGCCTTAGTTAATAATGCATACTGCAACTAAACATCTGTTCAGAAAACAGAAGTGTAGTTTACCCCATCCCACTGCAAAGTCCTAAGATTACAGCTGATAATCAACTCAGTTGCAACATACTTTATATTGATCTTGTTAGTAAACATGCGTGGTTCAAACATTTTCAGGTAGTAACTTACAAAGATTATGAACTCCCTTAAAGCAGAATTAATTCCAAAATTTAAATTAGAATTTAGACTCTTTTCAGTGCTCTTAACTCCAGTAATACCCGTTCTGCAAGAACAAGACCATGCAACAATTAGGTCCAGTTACCGTGGGAAACACAAACTAAGAATTGTGGCAGAAAGACATCTTACATAATTGAAGATAGTTTCTTCTCTTTGTTCCTTTCAGGCAAAACTCATAAAACAAAATAATTTCCTTTCTGTTGTTTCCAGGGATCAAATGCACACACATGTCCCCTCAAACCCATTCACCCAACTAGTGCTTTTGCAGCCAACACTTCTAATTAAGCCTGCAAAAGCACTAAAAAAGGAGAGGGGAAGCAGGGCAAGAAGAGAGGCAATTTGGCTTCAGTGACAAACAGCAAGCAGTTTACAGGCAGCAGCTAAAGTATATTAAATCATCTCTTTCATTATGCAGCAACAGCCGGACCCTAAGGCAGTTAAAAAGGAACTGCAACACTCTTCCTGTCTGCTACATTATCAAAACACAGCATTTCTTTGCCTCAGCTTCTCAGCAAGCACTGAACTAGTGGGAAACTTCAGAAAGGCCAGTCCTGTGCTCCAAGACAGGTTGCATCATCCATCATCCAGCAGACAGCATTTCCTTGGTCTCTTTGGTTCCCTGGAGCATGGCACAGCGCAGCCCAGCCAGCTCTCCTCACTGGCCAAACCGCCAGTGCCTCCCATCAACACCACTCTCTCAGAGGAGTCTGAGAGTCTCAGTCTCACCCTTGCTCTGTTCCATGTCCCCTGCTGCTATCAGTCATCTCTCAACCCTGATTAATAAAGCTCTTTCTACATAAACCCCTTTAGGTCACGTAAGGTTCTTAGACATAACAGGCAGAAAAACGTCAATTTTAACTCGAAATGTCTAAAGCAGGGGGGAGGTTTGCTTCTGGGTCTTCTGTGGTGGTGTTGGTCATGTCTTTCTGTTGGTCCCAATTTACTGCAGTACATGGAGTCATGGTCTATTCTCCTCTATTATCCTGATGAATACTGAAACTAAGAGGTTAAAACAAATCAATTTACTAGTCACAAATTCACACTAGTTATTTTTGAGTTTAAGAGGGACCTATTCTAACAGGACTAGAAAATGAAGCATTTGTTGTGAGAAAGGGAGAATTCAAACCCAACTATGTACATAGTCTCAAGGTAAAGAGCTGCTTCAGAAAAGTTATCATTTGGCAGTGGAGAATTCAGCTTTGGTCCCCAAACCTTCAGTCACTAGTGGCTCCTTGCATACACTATATATACTACATATACTGTGAGCTGAATCCAGCAGTCAACACCAACCCAAAGTACTTTCTAGACAGGGGTTCTGGGGTGAGGGCCTGGGAGTTGAGAGATGCTTGACCCAACTGTTTAAAGGACTTTAAAAATCAGTTTAACTTTTCAAAAATGGAAGCCAAGGCACAAAACTGATAAACCTTTTCAGGTAATGTCTGAAAATATAATCAAGATCACCTGCCTTTTCTTGTTGAAACAACTTCTTTCCTATCTGCAGTTCTGTTGATATCATGGTAGCTGTGAAGCACTCTGATGCCTTCCTGACAAGCCATCATCTGCTCACCACCATCATACATACGCTATTGCTTCTCTCCAGTGCTGCTGAAAAATTGCCTTTTAAGCAGAAACAGAAAGATTTAACCAGTTTTTCAAAATGTTAGAAATCAAGCGTGTTTCAGAATCTCCAGGCATTCTTGAAATTAGAATTTCTGTAACGCCACAATTAAAACATCTCCTACATAAGGACTTTCTCACATATATATAGAAATCAGTAGTATATTTTCTTTTGCTTAAGTTAATATCCAACAAAAAGAAAGTTTAAAAGCTGAATGCAATTTAATTTTGGCTTGAGATAACTAACTAGCTGCCATTCTACTTTAGCTTTGTTTTTGTCACATTATACTGTTGATTTTGAAAGCCCTCATAGCAAATTTTTATTTATTTTGGCATTGACATGATTTCATTGTTGATGTACCTGCACTACAAACAAATACATTTTATGACATAATATATGTTCTGTGACTGACAGAATATATATGTCAACATTGCTTTGCCATGAAAGAGTGCCCAGCTAAAGTAGGGGATGAGGATGAGACCTGGATGACAAAAAGCAGACAGTTCTATCACTCGTCCAAATCACTCTCTGTTCTCAAATTACTGGCAAGCAAAGACATATTCGTTGGTGCCAAATTATATTACAGCCATCAGTGATAATTAAATGCAAGAAGAATGCCACAATATGTGACTGACAATGCCAGTTGACAAATGAAACGTGAAAATGATGAGCGGCTGCCAAAATTGAATTATATTAGTATTTAAACCTATTTGGGCTGGTTATGCTGAAAGCAAAACTATGGAGAACAAAGTCTGTATAACCAGGTGGGAAAGCCAGAGTCCTGCAATGTTAAAGCCCAGGCTCCCAAAGCAACAGGGGCATTTGTGAATATCTCAGCACAGTCACAGCAGACACCTGGCATACATGCAAGGCAGATCTAACTTAATGATGGTGTTTATTTCCACAAATGAACTCTCCTTGACATCAAAAGCTAGCAAGGCTTGTCTTGTTTTCCAGAAACCAACCAAAGGTCCAATTCCCAAGGGACACAGACAGGAACATGCAGAATACCTTGGCCAACTTCAGCCTGTGCAACTTCACCTGCGAGGCACTGGGCAGGAGAATGAATGAACAGGAAAACCAGTGCAGGGGGTGGAAGTGGGGGAGAGCAGGGAATGAAGGACAGAGCAGGTTTTTTTGTGCAAGCAACTCCATCTTAGAGCCTGCTCCTACCCTGGCAATAGCTACATGTTGCATTCATGCTGTTCTGCCATCTGTCCCCTGGCTGCAGGTCTCAGGTGCAACATGCACCTGGTATACATTTCAGCCAAGAATGGCCTACAGGGTTTGGAGAGGGGTCAAAGTAAAAGTGTCCACATCTATAGGAAGCCTCATGCATATCTGCTTCACAGAAGGACAGGGAAACCCACGTCACCTATTTGAAGATGAATCTTCATGCTGAATTGGCATACGTACCCACAATGGAAATAAATCCATCAGAATAGAGCAATCAACAAGTCTAGGCTTGTTCTGTGGTGCTTTGGGTAAAGAATTAAGTTTTTCACAGGGGCACACATCTTTGCACATTGGTTAGTTCATGTGATTCTTGTTTTACTCAATGTTTTCCATAGCATTTCCTAATGAGAAGAGATGCAGATGCTGCTCGATCTGTCAATAATCAATCTGAAACAATTTTTCTGGCAAGAGATTTACCTCAAACAGTCAACTTCCATCTAACTCAGAACATGCTTTTATCGTGTCACATCTCAGACCAATTGAATTCATTATCCTACCAAGTAAGTGTGGCAATTTTAACTGCTAAAATATTAACATTACAGTGAACTTCAGTTGACCTAAGGGACACAGTATCATCTTGACCAACTGCAACTTCATGGTAATTTCTCTTCTGTGTAACACACACAGTGATGATCTTCTAGAAATTTCCTGAAAAACAGTCTCCTTCTACCTTTGCCCTTGTCAATACAGAAGACTTTTTCACACAGGAATTGCTAGTGTCGGACCTGTCTCATACTGCCATTATGAAACTCAGAGTTTGTGCTTTTGCAGAGCTCCAGCAATGTTAACTTTTGACAGGTTTTCCAAAAACTCACTCTTCTTAGGTGCTACCCATAACACAAAGCATCTGTCCTAATAGTTCAGGAATAGAATTCTCACAGGTTTCTACTGCCAGTCCCACCCCAAGCACAACATGTTCTCTTGTTGCTTTAGGGTTTTTTTTTCCCAGGATTTCCATTTCCTCCATTTAAGTTTTCTGTAGATCTTTCTGTCCACAGACATCTTTTAGAGCTCTTTTGTTTATTGAATCCTAATGTGTTAACACTGAATAGCATTGGGCTCTGCTAACATCTATCCCCTTTAAATAGCTAAGCCATTTAAGAACCATATTCTATACTGTGTACTCACAGCACCAAATGGTATCAGAAAAAAAAAAAAAGCTATTCTGTACAGGAAACAGCAGGGAACTTAAGCCTTAGATCTTTTTTTTTTCTCATTTTGGAAAACAAAGATCCCAAATATACCTCTCAGCATTCTCCAGAAAGAGTAACACCAAGCCTGCTGCAGTTTAAGCACCACGTAAGACTTTGGTTTGTAGACAAAGATCACAGAAGATTCAGCTCCAGGATAATCAATCAAGAATGGACTCTGATACTGACAGGTTGCTAAGTTACTAAGACCACATATATACTAAAAGTGTTTAGACAACATTTTCCTTTTGATTGAGTAGTAGTTCTTGCTTTGACAAGAAAAAAAAAATCAGACAAGTTGTTGAAACAGATGCCAAAGATTTTATACAAGGAATGTCATGGCTGCTTTCTCTTTGTGCATTAACATGGTAGTAAAGCTACATGCATAAACAGCACACAGGGCACAGCCTACAAACCAAGAATACATTGCTCACCCATTAAAAAAATAAAGAATACTTTGAAGCACAGAATTATGCTAGATGTACAGAATGTCTTTTAAGAGAGGATTTCTACCTACTCATGCCCTTCCTTGGACAACTGTCAGTTTATGGCAGACTTTGTTTACAAAAACATAAGACAGCCTGCAGTAAACTTGGCCAGTACCGAAGGTGTCCTGGAACATCTTCTAAGTCTACTTCCTTGTGTAGGCTGGATGTAGTTGTGAAGGGACAATCACTTTGTGAGTATGTACTTCCAGAGACAAAGTGAGAACCGCTTGTTACAAGGAAAGTCAGTACGCTTGTTCAGAAGATAAAGTTCTTTATAGCAGTTAATTTAATAATACAGTCTTAAAACAGGGTGTTGGGCACTCATCTACACAAGAGCACATTTAAGAAGCTGGGAAAAAATACCACAGTTCCAGGACACTGCATTTAACTCCAGCCACTCCAGGAGGAGGCAACTCTCATGTGGTGAAAAAATTCTTGTCTATGTAAGCCAAGAAGGGAGAATTTTAGGCAGTTTAATCCACAATGGTCTCTTACTTCTTTTAAGTGGAACCACAAATCCACAGTACATGACAATATAAGTTAGGTTAAGTGGCTTTTCATAATAAAATCAGTGAATTCATTGCAGTCCTTTCATAAAAGGATGAAGTCCAGTGAGTGCCAGTTGCTAGAAGCAAAGAAGAAAGGTTCCCATTTTCCAGGTTGATTTGTAAGTTCATATTATTAGAAGAAAGTAAGTCAAATCTGTGCAGTTTCTATGTAACCATATCTGAGAACACAGAGGCTTCAGAGACTACAGGATCACTTAAAAATTGGGGGGAAAGGAAAGTCATCACAACCCAAACAACTCAAACTTCGTATCTCGGAATTGCCTACAAAACTTGTTCTCTTGTTCTGCTCTGGACAAAACTTTTAACTGCAATGATCTTGCAGAGAAACGTGAAGAAAACCTGAGTACATGAAAACATTGTCAGGGCGAGCAAGACCCTGCTACCTTTTGATCTGGTACTGAAGTTGAAATGGCAAAATCAGAATGCTTTACCTCGTGCCATAGGATTTGCTTTACCTTTCAGAGCTCTACCAGTCTCTGCCAGGGAGTCTGTGTTAACTTGATACCTCTTGCACTGCAAGACCATTGCTCATATCAAAGTTCAAACAAACTTGCTAATTAATCGGGGTTTAATCTTCCATGGCCAGAAGGGCAGCACCTCCAGATGTAGAGTTGGTTGAATTACCAGGTGTAATTCATATATCAACATTGGAGATTCCTGGCAGCACAGAGTCCAAACCTTCCTCACAGGACATCACGATCAGCAAGACATTCCAAAAGAAGAATTAGAAGGCCATAATTCTGATCCAATACAGTAAGGAACAACACCATCCATCATTTGAACTAGGAATACTCAAAGCTTCATTATTCAACCATATTCTTAATATACTAAATTATACATAGTTGATATATACATATAGATATTTTTTTTTTTTTAACTGGAATAAAATACAGTGGATTTTGGTTTGCTCATTTACAAGGGAGCTGCCTCCCTTTCCCAGTTAATTTGAAATTAAAACCTAGAGGCTGAACGTAAGCTCATTCCCAGCGTTCCAAGATGGATATAACACAAGAGGAGGCCAGAAACTGGAAACATGCACTCTGGCTGTAACAGGTTAGAAGGTGAAAGGGAGACCAGATATTTTCATTTGTAACCCTGAGAACATAAGGAATTGCAAAGATCTGGAGAGCAGCCTGGGGTTAAAGGTCACCAGGCTTTTTATTGCAGTTAAAGCAAACTCGGACTGGGTGATCCCATCCACGAGAGGGAACCGCTCTGCGGTCGTGTGAGCACTCGTCACAGAATCCCTGGCCACAGGCCCGACAGTGGTGTTTGGAGAGTTTGATACTGAATTCCTTCCGGCAATTGTGGCAGTGCAGGATTTCATGATCTGGTACCCAGTATGCAGGTCGGGCAGCATCTTTTACCAGACCTAAGGAGGAAGTGAGGTGGGGGGATGAGAAAGAGGGAGAACAAAATAATCCATGAACATGAGCCTGTCGAGAATGTACTCCAGTGGAGGCACTCACACACTGCAAGTCATACTGCTGCCATTAAGGGGGAGGTGACCTACTGACAGAATCCAGTGCAATGAGTAGCCATTTAGGGCATTCTACCATTCTCCCACATTCTGCCTCTTTTCAAAGGTAAACTGTGTCTCTTTTAATAGTGACATCTTGCCTTACTCGGACTCTTCCAGAGGTTAAGACACTTGCTTTTCCCTACCTTCAGTTTCAGCTGTGGCCAAAAAACCCGCCAAGTCACCAAACCATATATTCAGAAATGCATGTACTGTCTGAACTGAGAAAGGGATTTATTCTGCCCTTCACTGAGTCGGAGAGCAAACACCCACAAAGGTGATGGCCAGACGTGCTGTAGGCAAAGCAGCTGAACGATGATCTGCGCAATGAGTAGGAAGTCACACCCAACAACAGAAGATTCAAATGTGAAATGTTTGCTGACTTACCTAAACTGCCACCCAGCCCATGAAAGAGAAGCAGAGGTTCCCTGTACTAAGTTCATCATTAAAGGTCACACTACTGATTACTTCCCCATTACCAACCTGGACAGCTTCAAATTCTCAGCCCTCCCCTCAGAAGTACCAAATGCCAGCAGTATCCATGAACACACTTAAAAGACACTCAGCATCTCTGGAAGAAAACCAAACCTGATAAAAAGCTTTCTAATTGACCAATCTTTAGGGAACTCCAAATGGCAGGTCACTGCAGTGAATGCACGAGCGGAGCATGAATTACTCACAGCTTGGTGCACAGTTTTGCATAATAGGGTGAAAAGAGAAAGTGTGATCTGCAGAAACAACGTGCTGAAAACCAAGAGGAAACATCAAGCAGAAGAGGTCTAGAGGGCTGTAGAACTCTCAACAGTAGTAGCATAGCAGAGGTGCAAGCCTGTCACACAAACTCTTGAAGTTTAATAACAAGTCTTGCTCTTTGAAAAAATGCGTTTAGACAAAAAAAATCCATCAGAACAGAAGAGAACTCACCTAAGGGAATGTCCATGGCTGTCACCACCGCTCCAAGCGTGTTTTGCACAGCTTCCCCCACCTTCCTGGCAATAAGTGTCCCCCCTTCCTCATCTGAAGGCAGCTCAGCCACATCTGCATGACACAAGAGTGAAGGGCTCAACACCTAAGTCCACCACCATTTCCGCCAAGTTTCAGTTAATTTACATTAACAAAACCACCAGCAAACCCAAAAGGCAGGTTGGAATCTCTCCTCAGCCTTTATGTCCCCCATCCACAATCCTGGATTGCAGAGTGTTCATTTTAGCAATAATGGACAAAATATATAGTCTGCTGTAACATAAGCATCCCTGCTCTGATGTTAGCACCAGACCATCAGCAGTTGCTAGGAAAACAAAGTAAAGATACAATTAGCAAACAATTTTGTCAGCAGGTCAGGTATCCGGTAGGGTCATCTTCCTTCCAAAAGGCATTGAGCTCTTCAGCTTCCTCACCAAAAATTGTATGGAAACCGAGTGTGAACAACACTGTCTACACCCATTGGGAATGGCTGTGATCCAGAAATCAGGGACAAAGACTTCAGGCTATTGCTCAGGGATAGTTCTGTCACAATCAGCTCAAGATTACCTAACTGGATGCCCCTGTTGTCATAGCAGTTGTCACACACGCGCACCGGTGCTGGTCCCCAGCCTCGCTCGGGCACTGGACGGGTCTTGGAAGAACAGCCATCACAGAAGCCCTCTCCGCAGGCCCGGCAGTGATGCTTTGTGTCGTTATCTTTGAAAGGCGTGTTGCACTTCTTACAACTCTAATCAGAACAACACAAAAAGAACAACTGTTTGTTTGATCTTCCTTAAGTGAAAAATAGAGAGCAGAAGCCCAGGATGGCAAGTCTCAGACTGAAATTGTGAAAAATACAGTTACACACGAGACTTGGGTGCTATCAGCCACATAATTTTACCCCAGGGAAGTGATTCAGAATGGTAGGTGTACAGTGGTTAAGCCAAGATAGTGCTACGATCCCTCTGTTCACAGTCACAAACAAACACAGCCGCATCATGCAGGGCTGAATGATGGATATTTGACCTTTGTGTGGGGTAAGGATTCAGAAGGCGCTTTTCATTGAAGAAGAATCTGTTTCCGGTGAGACACGGGGAATCCTTTCCTAGCTGAACTGTTTGGGCCAGCTTTTTGCATCTGGTATGAAACCAGAGTTTTATCTCTGCACCTATAAAAATAGTACTATCAACTGCAGTAGCCAGATTTAAGATGTTGGTTCTTTGCTTTGAAAAACGAGTTCATGCAAGGCAGGATTTTCTCTGATACTGCAGGGAGAGTAGCTCACAAAGAGCAGGGAGAAACAGTCTCTTTATCAGGGCTGGGCCAAGTCTCTGTTCATACTTTCTCTGGCTAAGTCAAGAATGGAAAGAGGAGAAAGCACTTCAGTTTTCTCAGAGTTGTAGGAGTAGGGATTGCTGCAGTAAAACAAGAAGCCTTTGGAATCTGCAAAGTACTGTATTAAAGAGTAAGGAAAAGGGGTTTTAGCTATGCAAAGCCTTTCTCTACAGCAGCTGCTATTTACCAGAATCTGAGAGTTGGGTCTCCAGTAAGCTGGGGCAATCTGGTCTGTCAACCAGGAGGTCACAGCTTTTGTGGGTCCCAGGCTAAGTTCAGATACTGATTGAGCCATGAAATTCATGCCATCCAACAAACGCTGGGCTGCATTGTTGTTGTCTTTCAGAAATCCATCCGTCTGGAACGAAACAGATATTAATTTGAGAATAAAAAGAGGGAAAGCACTTTTTTTTTTTTTTAAGATGCAGATGGCTCTGCAACCCATTGCTCTTGTTAAACTGGAGGGCAAGCAGGAGAAAAATATTCACCAGCCCTGCTTTGAAAGACAGGAGTAGGTTGGCAACTTAACCATTTCAAGATAGTTAAAAGATGTCTGAAGGCCCTTGCAAAGGCTCTTTCAAACAGCAGGGACCAGCTTAATGAAAGGCAATCTATTTTCTCCATCAGCGTCCAGAAGAACCAAATTAGCATGTGCATGGCTGCACACATTACACAAAGACTATCCAGCAAGCAGACTTACCCCTGGCCAGACATGCTCAATTTCTGTCCTCACTACAGTGTTCACAGGATCTTGGTTGCCAAACCAGTACTGCCGGCTGCGATACACCACCCCGCAGTTGGGGCACTCGATCACGTACCTGCACAAGAGGAGGACAGGTCACCTCTCTGGCAAGTCCCATGCACCAGGCAGCATAGAGACCAGAGAGAGCAGAGAGATCTCAGCTGCAGTACTCACCCTGACCAGGCATACTTGGCAAGGCCCAGCCAAGGGGAATCCGTGGAAGCAGAGGTTTTTGGCACCACGCTGACCTCCATCCCTCGTTCATAACAGGCCTACAACATAAAGAATCCATTAAAACTACATTCTTGGGAATCCAAATCTACATCTGGCTGCTGTTTGGCCACATAAGGCATATAATTAGCATACAGAGGTCCACAGCAAAGGAGCACTCATCAGAACGCATTTAAAAACAAAGCAAAACCAAACTGTCAGTAATGACATCAGGGAAGTATTTCTACATCAATAAAGACCATGATGGTAGCCAAAAATTTTCCTGCCTCCTGCACACATCCTTCAGAAACATTAGCTAATACCAAGCACTGGGCATAAGCAAATAAGAAGGTGACCGTGTCAAATATGTAAAAGGTCAACATTAGCCAGGTTAAGAGCAGCCAGCCTCACAATTTAGCTAGAAAATGACACATGGCACACAGAGGTGATGAACTGTCCAAGCAAACATACAAGTCAAATAAGGATCAATTTTTCTTGTCAAGGCTATGAGCATTAAAAGAAAAAAAAAGGAAGAAAACAGGCATGTGCCTGTTATTTACTGGGTCATCCTTTCCTTTTTCATTCTTCAGACCTTGTCCTTGTATCGCTACTCACCTTGCAAGTGTAGACTCTGTTGTCATACTGGTGAGAGTATCTGCATCGACTTTTGGATTCATGAGGGACTCCTTCCTTTGCATGGTTCATGCTCTTCTTACAGCCACATCTGAGTATGCAAGAGCAAACCATGAGTTGTTGCTGTTAGACACAGGATGGATGTCACCGAGATTTCATTCTTACTGCTATCTTGCATTTTTATAGATGTTGTGCCCTCAAACCATCTTCACAACTGTACATACAGCAATGACTATTTCTGAAAGGCAGGCTCTTCAGTAGCAACTGTTTCACATAGAAAGCAGCACCACACAACAGTTCACTGCAGAAAATGCTCAGCATCAGAAAAGAAGCATAACCAGCCACAACATCGTGCTGCTATACAGCTCCCAGACTCAGAGCACTGACTGCCATCTACTGCCCTTCCAGCTCAAGTCTTTGGGCTCTTTCCAGAGAGCTACAAGCCAAGATCTAACCAAATATGGAGCTCCACTTAGACCTAGTCATTGAATATAGCCCCACTCCATGATGTATGCTTTAGGATTGTTTATACTGTTTAGGCAATAAAAATGTCAGGAAAACAAACATCATATGAAATTTCAGGGAATTTATTTAGACACTCCTTGCTTCCTGCCCTGCTTGCATTTGGGAAAAGATATGGGCAGCACAGGTTTGTAGCCATGCACTAAAACAGAGTGGGCAAAAACCCTGCATCTGGCTGGGATGTGGCTATAGTGGTTGTCCAATTCACATAAGAGTTGAATTTCAAGCTAATTCTGCTAGAAGTACTAGCTGAGGATAGCTGATGTCAGGTGTCAAGATGTCACAGAAACTTTACATTCTGTGGCTGCAGGCTGGGGCAGCACCATCTCCTAAAAAAGATGGAGAAGCATTTCTCATCTCCTTACCCACAACTGAGGCACACAGAGGAGCACGTGAAATATTCATCAGGAAAGAAAGAGCTGTGAGCCATCTGGTCATCAGGGATCTCCCCGCTGAACCGGTCACTTAGAGCCTGTCAAACAAAAGAGAATGAACTGGAAAGGGATTAAGGGCAATGAAGACATTTTGCAAGAAAAAGCATGGATTCCTCTACCAGAGGGAGAAGCAGAGAGAGTATACAGCTAACAAATAGTGTCTTACTAGCCTGGAAACCAAAACAAGGATTGGAAACCAACCAAGAAGGCAATCTTGCACTTGTATGGAAGTGACCTGAATACTTGTAAGATACTCTTTTTCTCTGCTTTCCTGTCCTCCTGTCCCTACGTTGAATTTTGTGGTAGAAATGGGTGGTAGAAGATTGCATCCATCTCTGTGCATCCAATCCACGCTCAAAATAACAGGGCTCTTGCTAAAAGGGCTTTGCATTCTGGAAACTTCTGAAAAGAAACTCAGAGGATCATTTCTCATAGTTCATGAGAACACATTTTTTGCCTCTCGGCTCAGAAAGTGCTGCCCTGAGCTTTCCTCCAGCCCCTTGAACAACTGCTCTTCTCTGGTGAAATGGCAAAACTGAGACAAAGGGATTGGTACCCTTTCCTAGGAACATCCATTCTCAGGTTAAATCAGTCCTTAGCCTTGGCACACTTCACTTTTTCAGTTCTTTCAGGTGTTATGGAGATCTCTGAAGGCATGAGATCTAGCTGAAACTCTTCCTACAGCTGAGGTTAATATAGTGGATGCCTGCCTTTCTCTTCCTCCCTCTCCCCTCACAGGGTTGGGCTGGGTGGAGTGGGTGCATCTCTGCTGTCTAACAAGGGTTGGCTGCACATACACACAGACGTGTGTTTACCTCTCTCACCACAGCTTCCCTCACATAAGTTCTCTATTTAAACATTTTATTTCATATAATTTCAAAGAAATTTGCTTTACATTCTTTTTAAAGCTTGACTGATAATGAATTCAAAAGTTAGAGGAAGTGGACAGAGATCTCTAGCAAGTCTTGTGTCCTCAGCAAATGAAGTAAAAGAAGTTAATTTGTAGTCAGTAGTGACCTGAACACAGCAAACACTCTACTGGACGTGAATTTAAGTATACCAGCAGCTGTATCTAAAACCAGGTTACTTGATTATTGCAATAAAGTCCTAGAAATTACATTAAATTAATGATTCCAACTGCTTTTCCTCTTGCTGCCCGTCTGCTCCCTAATGCAAAGAACTGTGTACAGTACATGTCACCCTGACACTTCCCTCTGTGCTTCAGCTACCACTAATGCAGAGCAGCCAGAATTATCTGTTCCAACAGCTGTGACTAACACCAGAAAAGACTGCTAACACTACCTTCTTCTGCAGATATGCCCCAGCTCTGCCCACCCCTCCCCAGTGACAGCTGTGCTCTTCAGACCAAAGAAAATATGATGTTAATCAGGTAGTGGTATGTGGAAGCTTGTAGGAAAGACTGCAAAGTTAAAGACCCAGAAATCCCTCTGACATCCCAGCAAAGTGAACGGTCTAAGAAAATCACTCGCTCTGAAGTAATACATCATTTGGCTTGATCCCATCCTGTTCCCTAGCTACCAGCACAACTCCTTCCTCCTTTTTGCCTCCTAGCCCTTGGGTTACACTATGCAGTGCTAGGTTTTGCCAACTATTAACTCCCTCCAAGTCTCTCGCATTTTCTCCTCTTGTGCTGAGGCCATCTTTAGGAATTTTATAAAAAAAACCTTCTAAGGTCTCACTTTGTAAATCACTGTCATTAAGTGCTTGTCACTCACAGCATCAGGTACTTTTTTCTTCCCAGCTCAGTTTTATGATTTTGCTCAGTTTGGCTCTTTAAATTTTCTTAACCTTCCATGGCCTTTACCAAAGTGTTTGTTTTAAAGTAAAAAAAGCTACCCAGCCTCCCTGGCTGTTAGACAAAATTATCACTCTCATGGAAGATTTGCATGCAAGTCTGCATCACTGGTTCAGGTGCTCTGCCTTTATGAGCTGCAGCTGAGTTACTAGCAACAGTGGTACAAATAAAGACTGTGACAAACTCTTCTTCACTTACTTTTAGTGCTTTGTAGATAACCCCGGGCTGTCTGGGTGATCGAGTAGTATTGTTCTCCAGCTGCTGCTCCACAGCTCGCCTAAGCCCAGAGAAATCTGTTGGAGGATTGTATGTCCTTGTTCCCTTGTAGTGAATTGAGCTGAAAGCCTCAGGAAAACAGCTTAGCTTCCGAAACCGATCCTGAATGAGCTTCTCAGGAACCTCAGAAGGATGATCTATATATAAGAGTATCAGCAAGTTCATAAACAACCGATTGTTTAAAACTTCAATTGCATAGTACTTTCATATGCAATATAGTCCTAGTTTTCTTAATTAAATCTTCTAATACATTTGGAATGCAGTTATCATTATATTTTAAAACAAGGAAAAAAACAAACTTTCCAAAAGCAGTCTCTGTTTTGTGATAAACAGCTTTGAATTCTATGACCTGGTAAAACCAGACACATCTAGATTTCGAAACACAGATATCCAGATTAAGGAGCAAGTTAGGACATAATACAAGGAAACACAGTATCAGCACATTTGTTAGTTCTTCTCACCAGACCATAACTTGGTATAGCTATTCCTAGCACCTGATAAGTGGAGGACATGAACCTTACATGGGCTGCCTGTTCTCCATGCCAACCCTGCAGCAAGGAAGACCAAGCCTTTATCAACAATTTCTACATGGCAAAGCACTTCAGAACTGGCCACATCAAGTCAGACTCCACAGAGCCAACCACATTCTCCTGCCTGCTTCCAAATACCTGCTGTACATTTCAGAATAAGGCAGGCCCCATCTTCCCTATCGTAAAACTACATAAACACACTTATCTCAATTATCCATTGAGACAGATGGTTACAGCTTTTTGCATATCCATACGCTAAGAGGTTTCTTTCCTATTCCTACTGTGATCAGAAGTGACCATAAAAATATATTTTTTTTTATGACGCTGACTTTGCATACAGGTGCAAAGTGTCCTCATGGGTCACCAAAGGCTGAACTGATGAAACAGTATATGTCAACAACTTCATGAAAAGCTGAATTGCTAATCAGCAAATTGATATCTAAGAAAAGGAACTGCCTTACAGGTAAGGTAAAAGGGATTAAGAAAGAACATCAAGTTCTCCTACTGGTTTAAAATCTCCTACTGGTTAGAAAAGCCAAAATGAGAATGTGGGTCAGCCAGGACTGCTGGGGTATTTATTACACAAGAGACAACTCCTAGATGTTCACAAACAGCAGGACTGAGCCTCAGCTGCTGCAGGCCGATTCATTACGGCTCTTCCTTATCAAAACACCAGAAATGGATCAAATTAAGAAAGGTTTCATCATGTCTTTTGAAATACACAAAAAAAGAGAAGAAACTTAGATCCCAGTACAGTCAAAATAAAAACATGTTGTGTCTTCCATAAGACAGTGCATTTCACTCAGATATACAAATAAAATACACCATTTAAATATGTACAATCCAATATCCCATAAGCCAAGTTAAAAGTACTGGTGAAGAACACTGAAAGTGGTGGGAAAAATAAGTGTGCAGGTCTGCTCCTTTGGTCACATCAGATACTTGCACAGAGAAACGTAGCATCAAGTCATCAGCTCTGTGCCACCACAACCTCAGTCCCAACCTCATGTAAGCCTCAGAATGATTTTGGTCCACAGAATTCAAAAAAGTAGAGTGACGGTCATCAATGTCATAATTTTTGCTCCTCCTAGTTTCTACACAGAATTTTATCTTGTTTTTTTTTGCAACAGGATTCTACATATCCCTGCCAAAATCCCAGGGTATGTCAGTTGTGTTGGGTTTGCATGGCCAGGTTTTGGTAGCAGGGGGGCTACAGGGGTGATTTCTGTGAGATGCTGCTGGAAGCTTCCCCTGTGTCTGGCAGAGCCAATGACAGCCAGCTCCAGGATGGCTGTGCCACTGGTCAAGGCCGAGCCCATCGGGAATGACAGTAATGCCTCTGTGATAATATATTTAAGAAGGAAAAAAAAAAGATGTGCAGATGTAATTGCGGCCAGAGAAAAGTAGGGGTGAGAATATGTGAGAGGAACACCAAGGTCAGTGGAGAAGGAGGGGGAGGAGTTGCTCCAGGCGCTGGAGCTGAAGTTCCCCTGCAGACCATGGTGAAGTGAAGCAGGCTGTCACCCTGCAGCCCATGGAGGAGCCCACACCAGAGCAGATGGATGTCTGAAACAGGGCTGAGAACCCATGGGAAGCCTGCGCTGGAGCAGGTTCCTGGTAGGGACCTGTGGACCCACGAAGAGAGGGTTTCCCAGTAGGACTTGTGACCCCACAGGGGACCCATGCTGGAGCAGGCTGTATCTGAAGGGCTGCACCCCATGGAAGAGTGACCCACGTTGCAGCAGTTTGTGGAGAACTGCTGCCCGTGGGATAGACTCATGCTGGAGAAGTCCATGGCGAACTGTCTCCCATGGGAAGGACCCCACACCGGAGCAGGGGAAGGACCCCTCTCCCCCAGCAGCAGCGGGAAAAACGTGTGATGAACTGACCATAACCCCCATTCCCTGTCTCCCTGTGTGGCTGGTGGGGGAGGAGGTAGAGCTGGGAAGGAGAGAGGGATGAGAGAAAGGTGTTCTTAAGATTTATTTTACTTCTCATTACCCTGCTCTGATTTTGTCAGTAATAAATTCAATTAATATTCCCAAGTCAAGTCAGTTTTGCCCATGATGGTATTTGATGAGTGATCTCTCCTGGACCTTATCTCAACTGATGAACCTTTCATTATATTTTCTCCTTCCTGTCCACCTGTGGAGGGGAGTGATAGAGCAGCTTTGGTGGGTGCCTGGAATCCAGCCAGGGTCAACTCACCACATCAGTTTTCACCTTCATCTGCCATATCACCCATACTCATGAACTTGTATGATAACCCCTCCTGTGGCTGGCAGAACTCATGACTATTCAGTGCTGATGTTCAGCTGGCTAAGAGGATTATTCTAGCTGATTTGGAATAGTCAGATCACCATGAGGGAATGCTCTTCTAGTTCCACAGCCTGGTTCCCAGACTGAAACCAGTGAGAGCAAAACCCAAATCACATTTTTACATGGTAGTAAAGAATGCTGAATATTCGATGCAACCTGATAATTTACAGACAGTGTTTAGCACATTGTTATTCAGTTTCTTATCGCCTACTCACCAGAGCCCAGTAGCTTGGTGTACACAGTCTCGTGAAAGATGATGACACCTGGACCCAAAGTGGACAGAGGAACATCTAGGCCACAGCGGGCCGTGGTAGCTTTCAGCTCCTTGGTGAAGTGTTTTAAATAAGCCTCCGAGGCATCACCAAGGAATTTGAAGAGGTCGTTGTGGAGCCTGTCAGCACGAGTACGGTAGATTACAAGGTCAGAGATGGCCAGGACCTTCAGCAGCAGGCGTGTTCTCTGGCTCAGGTTCACAGTGGCCCCCAGGAGGCCCTCTGTATCAATCACCACCACTTTGCGGACAGGGTCATAAGCTGCCCAGACTCCAACTGTGCACGACTCCTGGGCAGGAGACGTCTTGAAGACTTCCCGGCCATAGAAGAAAGTGTGGTTAAGGGTGTGAGACTTGCCATCCCCTGTGTTCCCAAAGATGGACACTACCTTTAGATGCTGGTCAGGACTGCAGTCCAGTTTCTTGATAAAGTCTTCTTCATTCCTTACCTTCCAAAACAAAAAGCGAAAAATATTATAACTATGTATAGAAGTAGACAACACTGAAGACACAGCTGTTTCAGGATTCATAAGATTAAAAAGAGTGATTACCTCCTCTTCAGATTCCATCATTGAGCTTCTGAAGCACCAAGAAGTACAAAGCAAAATACTAGAGTGCAGTTTTGTAAAATGTACACATTGCTGGGATTTATTTTGTTCCATCGTGTAGCTGTTTTGGAAGTGATGCCTCACTGTGATTATGTGTCTAGTCAACTCTAATACCTCACCCCATTCTCTGAGGCAGCCCTTTCAGAGAAGGGGACACAACACTACTTCCAAGTCTGACAGAACAGCTACCTGGAGCACGGCAGACTTTCTCAGTAGCATTAGTCTCCTGGCAAGCATCCAAATTCAGGCATGAAAGAGGGAATTGCTTTTGCCACTTTAACTTGCCTCATCCACAGAAGCTGAGCACCTGTTTAGGTAGAAGAATCTCTGCCATGCACTTGTGCTGCATCTATCCACAGCCAGGGGCTCGCAGACACAGACTATCCTATTCCCACTGCTCTCCAGCTGATCAATCCTTCCGCTGGAAAGGGGGAACAGAGAAGAAGCAGCAGAGATGTGCACTGGAGTCAGGTGCTCAAAGCAGGTCAATCTGACTCTCACAGAAGTGAGAAGTATTTTATTAAAAAAATAAAACAAAAGAACACACATACAAAACCAAGAAGAAGCACAGGTAACTTCTCTTTGGCTTTACATAGTTTAAATGTCAAGCATCATGCTATCTAGGCTAAAGAACAGGGCATTTTCTGTTCAGACACTGGAGCAACAGGAGCAGATAAACAAGCAATGAAATGCACTAGGGCTCTGTACAAGAGCCTGCCCTGGTTTTGTTGCAGAATACATTCCTGGCTTTCACAGGTTTCATGCTTTGTGCGTTTGTTTGGTCCTTGCTTTTTCGTCTTCCAACAGGTTTTATCCATGTATTATACGACGGGGAAGAATATGACAGCAGCACTTTTTGAGAAAGATTAAATTCAACTCCTTCATCCCAATTCCCTCTTCAAGGAATCCTCATCAACTGAAAGGAGCAGGGCTTCCATCCCCTCTCACCTGCCTCTTAACTTCTGGAAGCTCTTAGCTATTTTCCTCCTGCAAGTACAGTTGGAAGATCTCACAATCTATGATCCAGAGAGGCAATGAGATAATAAATGGTTTCTTTGAACAAGTTTATTCTTAGATCAGCAAATTAGTTTAAGGTTCAGCCATTTGCTTTGGTCACATCTATCAGCAGCATGTAGACTTTGAAGGAAAATAAAAATCAGCCAATGTGCCAGATTGTGGTTGGGAACAGCATTCACAAAGAAAACCTGTGGGCTGTGAGCTTGCAGTAGCTTCTCACAGACTCACTCTATTCAAGTCAGCCTCATAGTGTAGAAGAAAACAGGAAACAAGAGACATCAAAATGATCTCAACAGAATCTTTCCTGGTGTCTGTGGGAGAACATCAAGATACATGCAAGCTACAGGTACACAAGAAAGAGTCTGGTTTTTTGGTAGCTGTGATTATTAGCTTATCATCAGGAAGGTAACTTAGATGATAGATGCAGTTTTGCTTAGTGTCTCTCAAGATGTCTCTGTGGATGAAAGGAAGTTCTTGGTTCATGGAATAGCTCCTAAAAACATTCATAGACTTGACAATATGAAAATGTTGTGTACACCAGCACAAGGGAATATGATAATGTCTTCTTCAAAATGTTTTGGTTTTAACTCCCACCTCCCAAACTTCTCACCAAAAAGGTGACAGATCCTTTTTGCCAGAGTCAATGGTTATGTACTCCCTGGACAACATCAAAAAATATCAGTTTTCAAACAGCTGCTCAAGCATTGGCAGGACAGCTAATGACTAAGGTCTTTTAGCCAGCACTAGTTATTATTTCGGTAGCAGTTTGGGAGAGTTTGTGGAAGGGGCTGAGTCAGTAATGTCAGAAGACACAAAGGACAGTCGGGACCATAGGGATAAGGGTAACTCTGAGATATATTCCCATCATTAAGAGACAGGAGTCAACTCAAAGTTACACTGAATAGCAAATCACACACCCACAGTTATTCCTTTCTAAGTGATCCCCTTCTAGGCTCTTGCAGACCTCCTTTCAGGACAGAACTCAGGAGTGATTCAGACAAGCAAGTTACCCAGGAGCACAAGAACGCACCAAAGTCTAGCTAGTCCAATGTTGTCTCACGGGACTTGGTAATGAATGAGGAAGAACTTAAGACATGAAATGAGTAAACATTTCCTAGCACACTTTACCAGTGCTCAGAAGTCAGATGACCAAGAACTTCCTGAGCAGTGGTTGCACTTAGATGCTCATAGTTGGTAGAGAACCAGTAGACCTATCCTCTCTTTTGGAACCTGGTCATAATTTTGGATCCTGCAACATCCTTACAACAAATTCCATGTAGGGGGAGAAGCAACAAAACCAAAAACAAGCCAAAATGACCAAAAGAAGCCCTTCCCTTTGAAACTGAATATGCTTGTACGTCACAGGGTGCTCCTTGTTCTTTGTGCACTAGTTGACTTTAACCAATGCCGAATACAGGAATGATACTCTCAAAGAACCATCCACAACAATCCCCATATCAGTCATCAAATTTATTTCTCTTGAGCAAGTTCCTTTAAGACATTTGAAGTCAGAGTGGGTGTACTAAGTGTCAAAGTACTAATCCCCACTTCTTTGTTTTGCTTCTCATCTCTAAAGAAATTGATATGGTACCACCTTCTGTTGCATGTGCAAAGGGCTCACGTTTCCATACCGTGTCCACTTCCGTGTTGCCCAAGAGCTCCAGATCCCTGATGTTCCCAGCAGAGGGTAAATACAAAACCTTCCTTATGTTGCACAACAATGTAAATTAAGAATGAAAACTGTATGTCTAACCCAAGACAAGAGTCATATCTCTTCAGTGCCTTCTTAATTTTGCCATGTCTAGTATTCAGAGACTCATTTACACTTTTGTTATAGCTCTTAGGAGACTCTTCTAAAAGGAACAGCTTTTACTCCATCACATGTTAGAATCGTGGTTAGCTTTCTTTTATAGTTTTAACTACGTTGCTTTTAGCAGCTCCCCATGCAGTCCCTTCACCCAAGTTCAGCTGAACTGGAGGTGAAGGTCTTCAGTGGGAAAAAACAGAGAACTTGACAGCTAAAGTCCTCTCTAAGGCAGGCACAAAAACTCATACCATACTGCGGTGGAGCACATTTAAAACTGAAGTCTCTTTATCACCTATACTTGGAAATCTATTGTGCCTAACACAACAAGTTTTCTAAATCTGAGCCCTACGTAGAATTGTTTAGAAACAGAACTGCTAAAATGAAACAAGAACTGCTAAAATTACATTCCTGCCTCTGAACTTCTTGGTAACAATGTTATTAAAACAAAAAAGTGTTAAAAAGCCCAGGAACAAAAATCTATAAAACAGAATGGAGTTTCGAATGACCTGTACTCATACAACTTTAAATCTGCCTCCAGCAAAACAAACACATTAAGAGAATCAGACATTTTTACCACAGTTTTCTCCTTTTAAGACTCACTATGAATCCTTTAGGGCTTGCTAATATTCATGGAAATGGTGGACAAAGCCAGAGCTGTGCCACAACACACAATAGCTCAAAACAAAAATCAAGAATGCTTGGCATAGTATTCATCAGAGCGCCTTCATTTGCTAGTCTTACACTGTCATTTTGACTTACGTTGGTACTTTTGTTGTTGTGTTTTGAAGTCTTTCTCGTTGCTTGACCTGGTTTTAAGGAGTATTTTTAATAACAATAATATATTTTCTGCAATTAAGAAAGAGATCATCATATAAACAATTAAATTTCTGAGTGAAGGGTTATCAGGCATGGGAACAGGCAGCCCAGGGAAGTGGTGGAGTCACCATCCCTGAAGGTATTTAAAAGACGTGTAGATGTGGTGCTTAGGGACACGGTTTAGTGGTTGACTTGGCAGTGCTAAGTTAATTGTTGGACTTGATGATCTCAAAGTTCTTTTCCGACTTAAATGAGTCTATGATTAGACAACCAGCACACGACAGTATCTTCTGACACACAACCACTAAGTCAATAAGAATGATACAAATTTAACACCCTTCTAAATGAATGGAAATGTAAGGTACAAGACTCGTAGCAGCACATCCAAATGTTATACCAGCATAAAATTACAAACATCTGAGACAAACCAGTACAAGCGGTCAAAACAACCAAGTGGAAAAAAAAATATATTCACCTTAAAGCATTACTTAACACTGGCAATACAAGTAATGCTGCTCACAGCTCAGAAAATATTTTTAAAAGATAATGCTTACAAGAATTCAAACACCTTAAATCAGAAGGAGAAATGGCAAAGCAAGCTAAAAGAAGATCTGCAACCTTTTAAGCAGTCCTGAACTTCTAAAACAAACCAGACAATATTAGGTAATTGATCTTAAGGACAGAGTATCATATCAATCACTAAACCTGGAAACAGAACAGATCTGTCAGATCTGCCCAGCTCATCGCAGACCAGTTCTTTAAACCACTGCTTCTAAATCTGTGTTTTAACTCTAAAAAACTGAGCTCCTATCCAGAGATAGATTCACAAGAAAGTCTTTGGGTGCATGTCTAAAGCCCCAGGTCCTACGTTCAGGTCATTAAATCACAATTTCAGTGTACATTGAAATTAAGAGAGAAATCTATAAAGCAGATTTCTTCCTTTAACTCCAGCCCGTAAGACTAACCTGAGAAGAATAAGCTCCACCACAGTACAGTGCCACCACCAAAATTCGCATCTCTGCAGGGCTCCTCACAATCACTCCTGAAAAGGCAGTGCACGAATGCAAAGAAGTGTAACTGGCTTACCCCAGCAACTCAAGTGCAACAGGTCATTAAAAATGCAACTGGAAATTCCCTGCTTTTGCCCCAAAATAAATTTTTGTTGATATCTACAAGTGTTACTTGTTATCAAGTGACAAAAAAGATATCTCTCTCTGAAGAAGAGAAACTCTGCTATGAAACACATGACATCAACAGAGCTGTGAGACAGGCCCTCATAAAGTAATTCAAATCTTGTTTCCTCTAAGATCTCAGGCTGATTCAGGTTGAAAGTGACCTCAAGAGGTCATTACTTCCTCTGACTTTTAGAGTCTTCCAAACAAGAGAGAAGATTTTGATCATAAGCAGGTGCTCAAGAAGAATCAAGGCTGACTTTTAACTCCAAACATCTCTAGTTTTCTACCTTAGATTGTCTCCTAAACCTTTTCTTCTGCATGACTTTCCATGGAAAATATAATTTATGCCATTACTCAAGTCTCCCACATATAACTTAAAATTCATAATCTAATTACACCAATTTGATACATAAATAAGTGCCTCCAAAAGATAAATTTCCTAAAAGTTTGATGAAAATAGACAACAGAGTAGAAAAAAAACCTCTAATAACCTTACTGAGGAAAGAGCACGTCTCATGTCCACCCCCTGCAGCCTCCAAGACACAGCAGTAAGCTGAGCAGCCATGCCCATACGTGCTAGCCAGTAAGCGTGCTGACTGATGCATGACAGCACACACACTGCTTCTTACTCAAGAGACAGAAAATGTGGACAAGCACTGGATAATGGGGAAAAGACATCTCAGAAATTAGACTTCATTAATTCTACTGGTTCAAGAGGTACTTGTTACTATGTAAATGTTTTACAGTAGCCTGAGAAAGTTTCTGCAAAGGGCTGTGTCAACAGATTAGTTTATAAAATTGTGTATGTCATGCCAGTAGTTACAATCTGGTATTCAGCAGTAAGTTATTAATCACTGATACAGCCAATACTTAAATACATTAATCATTATTGTCCTCAGTGATCTCCTAGCCTTCAGCCAAGCTGACAGTGGACATCAGTACTTTCAGGACTGGAGTTCTACAAAGCCTCAAGCCGAAATTGAAGGACCTGACACCAGATGCAGGGAGGGCAAAATAAAGGAGGGGACAGACATGTCTAAGGTTAGATTCCCATATTGCTCCTCAGCTTCAGCTGGTTTTGATCTTATTCCCCCTGGCTCAAGCAAGTGAAAGCATTTGTATTAGGGGTGTTTCCTAACCTGAAGGGTTTTTTCCTGTTTATTTGTCTTCAGTGCAGTACCACCTGTGGGTTCTGTTGAGATTTGTTATTAGCCACAGTACATATCCGTGGGCAATACTGTCCCTGAACTCTGTATGTTTCTCAGACCAAAATTATCCTGTTCCTTTCTACAGCTCTGGCATAGGAATTCAGGTTCAATATTTTCATGGGTTTGTATGCAGCTTAACAGCACGAGTCTCAACAGGACTTAGAGGTCCCTGCGATGAAGGTTAGAGGCTGCCCATGTCTGAGGCCCCTGTCTATCTATTACAGAACTCTCTCACAGGCAAAGACAGAAGAGTTAAATCCTGCTTAACAACCCTACCCAAAGAGATCCTATTTCAAATGTTTTAAGACAGTGGCGGAAAAAAATTAAGGGGATTGGAGGTAACCCAATTTGACTGGACTCCTCCCTAACCCAAGAGGCAATACTGACTGAAATATTGCTATTACCAGGTAAGTTAACCTTGTAGACAAGTGAGTTAAGTTACACCAAACTTCTGAAAGCAGAAATAAGACTACAAAGTCCACTAAACTGTTTGCTTGCTGAAAAACTATTTTTGCAAGAACTGAAAACTAATAAAGACTTTGAGGTAAATGCAACTGCTGTGAAAATAACAATAGCATAATAGTATCATCTAACTCTAAAAGAGAACAGTAAACAATGATGCAGAAATCATGGGTTTGTATCCTAAATACCTTTCAAGTTCCTGTAGATGTTAATTTGGCCACAGCAGTACCATATTAACATCCCAAAGTCACAGCTTTAGCAGCAGAGACCACATTGACATGAAGAGACTTGCTCAGAAGACAGCAAGTCAACGAGCAAGTTCATGCTGTCTTCCTAAATACCAAGAGTAACTAGATTACCTGTGTGGACACTACTTACACCACTGTCCTTGTTAAGAGGGGCATTTACAAACTTACTTGTATAACAGTTGCATTCTTCCTAGAAAACAGTTACTCTGGTTATTTTCCCAGTTTCAGGGTGTTTTGACAGGCAGGCAAAAGGACTCAATCTTCTGCCTTTATGTGATCCTACAGCAAAGCATTAACAGCCCAGGTAAAAAAGCCAAAAGCGTGTACTGCAGTGACATCTGCCTCCCAGTGACTGCTGCAGAAAAGAGAAAGTGGAGGCAATGGAAAGGACAGAAGGGCTCGAAGACACCAAGCTGATTCTTCTTTCTTGAATGTACCCCAAAGCACTCACATCCCATTCCTACTGGCAGCATCCAAGAGCCCAAAAGGATTCACTGGAAAAGTGCAAAGAGGGGTACAGCACAGGAAGCACTAAAACACCCCATTCCCTGCCCCCCCCCAGACTATTTAGTTCAGAAACTGAACTAAGTTCAGGAACTTCTTGAATGAAAGTGTGGACAATTCCAGAGTGGCTTGCTACCAGGCTCTCTCCCCTGTGACACGCTCTCTTCCTTCCACACCTGCACTCATGTCAGCATATGGACAAAAGAGACAGGAAGGAAGCAAAATATTGGACTTAAATTAATGCCCAAGAGTACTGCATCATGAAGAAGGTGCAAGACTGGTTCCAGGGAAAAGCACTATTTATAAGTGGGTACGTTAAAAATTAGCCAAGAGTCAGCCTGAGACTGTCAAAGGAACTGTGTGTTTGTTAAATGGATGGCTCTCTCTCCTGCTTTCTAAAAATACTCTTTAAAATACTGGTATATGTCCAGTGGAAGAAAGAGCACTCCTAACCAGCAGTTGCTGAGTAGTTTCTCTACTACTTTATTCCAAGGACAGAAAAACAATGCACTAAAATGTAGGTGAACTGATAACAGACCGGGATGGGAGGAATACTAAAAAATAACAAAGTAATAAGAGAAAAATTCCTAGAGTGTAGGACAGTAAACTCCCAAAAATACTTTGGCAAGAAAACCTCTCTAAAGCACAAAGAGAAGGAAAACTCATCTATAGCACATCAACAGTACCAAGGGACAGAAATTACATATCCTGATCGAACAGATCACACTGGCCTAAAAAACTCAGATCCTTCAACATTTTTTCTTCCTCCTTTATATCCATGGCAAATATACTAGCTGTGACTCCTTACTTTACAGGATATGGACTAAATTTCCCAGAAATTTACAGCTGACCGTGCTACCCTAAAGCACAAAAAAACCCCAAAAACAAACCACCAAAACCACATTCCCCCAACAGCAAATCAAGCAAAAGTGTCGCAAGATCTAGCACTATTTGCTAGACAAATGCAAGCAGTCAGACTTAAGAGATCATGACTTTCTTTCATAAGAGAACACATGTTAGCTCCCATTAACTGACAAAGAATACTTGACAAGAACAATCATTCCTAGAGAGTCCATCCTCTCATGCCTAGACTTTATCCAGGCTCAAATCAGTAGATAATAAGGAAGAATCACAGTACTTCCATCAGGTTTACAGCAGGAGTGAGAAAAGCAAAGCAGCTGGCAGCCCTGCAGAGTTATCACTATGCGAGTGTAACTTTTTAACGGGAGGGGACAGAGGAGGACACACGGACTATTATGCTGTTAGAGATGGGTTATTTAATGATTGAACAAAATGGCCTGCATTTAAATAAGAGCCATGGGTCCTTTTGCCAGTTATCTTAACTGACTGCAAAGCAGTACATTGATCCTGCTCATATTTGCTGAGGGGAAGACCTTGCTCCTTTAGGTGTCTAGACCTGCTAGAAGGAATAGAAAAAGCCTCAAGGAATGGGGCTATATTTAGGAAGTTGAGATATCTATTGGCACAACAAAAAGACCCTGCAAACTGAAGAAAAGGAGCTCATATGGGTATCTCAGGGGAGATATAGCAATAAATGTGCGCTCCTTCTCCCTCATAAAATTACACAGCTGGGGAAATTATTTTTGTGACTATCTAGAGGGAAATATTTCTTTTCTTCCAGTTTCCTTAATAAGTCAGGCTACAAAGTCAATACCTTTCATTTTTCTTTGCAACTCATAGATTGGATAATTTCTTGTGACAGAGCTAGTTTCTGGTCAAAGATGAGTGAACTCTAAGGCAGATTATTAATAACCAAGTATGTCCTCTATCTTCTGGAGTCAATGAAAGACTTTTTCTACTTCTATTAAGCATATGTGCCAAGTCCTTACTAAGGGCTTTGGACAAAGTGTTATCATAGAAGCCATTAGTGACACTACAACCAAGTTCTGATCTTGTAAG
Organism: Mohoua ochrocephala; assembly: GCA_013398855.1. Lineage (NCBI taxonomy): Eukaryota > Metazoa > Chordata > Aves > Passeriformes > Acanthizidae > Mohoua > Mohoua ochrocephala. The sequence continues at coordinate 649,669 of VZTA01001339.1, forward strand.
AACTCCCAACATCTGTTCCCCAAGATAAAAATACCAAGCTGTTGTTATGCATTGTGAAGCATTCAGCCCCGCCTCAAAAGTAGTAGTAAATAAAGTTCATTGTACAACGGATGCATAACTCTGCTTTATGCTAAAGAGCTCTTCTGCAAGTGTGTGGCATAAAGACAAAGCAAAATTGGAAACTGTTCCAGAAACTGCATAAATATAAGTACAAGAGACAAAGAAAGATCCAGGGGAATGAAAAAGTTCATGGGACAGTAAGACAGCCTCAGGATTTGAAACAAGTATCACAACCTGAATCATGTTTTTATTGTTGTATTTCACTGTGTTTTTCTTAAAAGATACACAAACACCAGTTAAAAAAACCCAGTTTATTGATTCCGCAACTTCTTATGGGAAGTGCCTCCTGTGTGCAAGGGGCAGCACTAGTGACAACAATGATGCTCCTTTGAGAATCCAGGAAGTTAGAGGTAAGACAGGAAAGCTGACATCTCAGCAGAGCAGATCAGGAGATTCAGCTGAGGGACTTTCACATATAAAAGAAGAAGGCACACAGTTTGAGTCTAACAAGGCAAAGAGGAGATGTGGAAGATGTAAAGAGAGCAGTGACAAGACCAAAGCAATTGACTGAGGAAGTAATCCCCACAATATCATTCTCAGATGAGCAAGGAAGATAGACTATGTCAGAGCCAATTAACAAACAGATGCTGCAGTTATCAAGAACACTTTGATTGAAGCCTCAGCTTTAGATATGCAATAGATAAGGCCAAAATTTTAATACTGTGTAAAGAGAAACTGAATAACAGAGCTTGAGAAAGAGAGCCTAGAATGGGGTCTAAACTGCAGGTGATGCCAGTTTGTAAAACAGTCAAGAGTTGTTTTCTGATAGAAGTCAGTAAGGTCTTATGAGAGGCAACAAGTCCTAGAAAAAGGAAGAAAAAATTCATCATGTAGGTCAAGGTGCCTGAGGACTAACTCACAAGAGTTGCACAGCATTGCACTGTGTGGTGTGAGACAGCTGGGGCTGGACTCCATGAGGAACAACCTCCCTCTCTGTTCTTCCACACACTTGCGAACTTGGATTGAACCTTTAACGACATTTTTTTGACGTGAGATAGCCGACCTCTCCTTGAGGCTCAGATACGGCGCTGTTACGATGAACATCACAGTGAAGCTTGTATTTCACAGATACAAACTTTAGCCACCATTGGTTTTCTACAAATAAGCAGTGGTTTAAAATGGGACCTTTTCTGTCTATGTGGATTTGAACAAGCACGAGAAGTCCTCGGCTTTCTGAGCTTATGGTTATGCCTGCAAAGCACAAAAAGCTTTCAGCAGGCTAGCACATCTGTGCAAAGTGGCACAAAGACAATGATGCAGATCTCAGAATTATCATAGCTGTATCTGTGTAGTGCTGAGCCCAAACTGAGAATTTCCACCTCTCCCCTGAACCAATTTGCTCAGGCACAGCTCCTTATGGATTAATCCACATTGCTTCTGGATCTAGAACTGCATCAGTCATTTGCTTACACACTATAAATGTTCTTCAGTTTTAGAGCTACCACCTCCAAGAAGCCAACAGGAACAGTGAGACGAAACATAACCACTTGAGCTTAACAATTCCAGGTTCCAAAAGAAACTAAAAACCAAATCTTTTGGCCCTGTGTCCCCATCTCATTGATCCACTTTCGAGTTAGATGTTTGTAAACAAATATACATCAGTGATTATCTCGATCCATCATCTGCTGCTCAGCAGCATAACTAGCTCCATCTAATTGGGGGGGGGGGGGGGGGGTNATTTTGTAGCTTTTAACATTGCTATGGTAGAATCTACCATTGATAGCAATTCAGCAGTTTTCTCTTATTTCCCCACTAATGCAACAATTTTCAAGTTCCAAAGGTCATTAAACAGTTAAAGATAGCTGAACTAGATAATTCTGTTAAATTCTTATCCTGTCTGCTCAAGCTTAAAAAGCTACACACCCTCAAACTCTGAACCTCCATATTTCAAGTTACTAATATTTTGGCATTTTATGACAAAAAGTTGGTTTAAATAAAGAACATTCTAATGATTTCTCCTCAAGTAATGTCAAGCACAAAATAAAAAGCTGATGATCACTTTCCTATAGCTTAATAGGCTCCTCGGTATTAACAAGAGCAAAAGATGACTACTTAGCTCCGAAGACATCTTCTGTGGCACCTGACAGGCCTTTCTAAATAAAGGTCCTCATGCCCACTAGCAGAATTATCACTATAATAGCAAGCACTCCTTAAATTCCAGCTGCCAGAAAATCATTTAACTGAAATCTCTCAAACTGCTCTGACACTGGCTGTGAGATGTCACATATATGTTCAGCTGTGAGAAAGAGAAGATCACTCCAGATGGAAGAGCTCGGATTCAACAACTTGATAGTGAAATAGATCATTTTTGGAGAGCTTTTTCAACCCAACCCTGTTCTGACCAAATTGCTATGATCTGATAAAGGACCACTGCTGTCTCAATAAGGAAGTTGGCTTTATTGCCCATGACATTTAAATAGCAAATGCACTTGGCTTGCAGGAGGCAGCCAAAGGTCTACCTCAATAAGGCTTACAGATTCATGAGTATAAATATAACTTAAACCAGCACAGCCACACACAGACACAGTTTGTGAGCAGCTTTCCAGGACGACCCTGTTCCAAGGCATTTCAGAGCTTGCTCCAGTGGCTAGAGGATTATTGGAAAGTCTGTATCTTAAAGTAATAGTTGCATCTGTCACCCATTACAAGGAGATGAGTGTGTGCTTAGGGCTTGGAGGCATACAACCTTAGGGCTGCTACACCACCTGAAACTCAAGCACTCAGTTTACAGTCACTGCTGTCCTGCACAGCGTGTTTTCTATGTCAGTGCACCATAAGGACTGTCATCCTTTCCTCCCCTTCCCCTTCAAAAGCCACGAGAGTTTAGCAATCAGTACACCTGAATTGACAAAAAATATGACCCAAGTATCTTGTGACTATTCTATATTATGGTATAATTACTGTGTACATAAATATAGACGTATGTACACACACTTCTATAGTATGGAATAGACATGAAATACTTAAGTCACATTTCCTTGTGATGCATGACAGGCACATCGACCGTTACTATAATGGATACAAATAACTCAACTATCAAAAATAAAAATATCGTCACAATTCTTTTTAATGATGGTAGCATGAGTATGTTAAATTAGAGCAACCAGATACTGAGTCTCCAGGTGACATTTTCTTTTAGTCTCCCGAATGAGGCTTACATAAAGGATGCAAACTGGAAGTCAGAAAACAAAGTTCAGTTTTTAGTTGTGTCACTAATACGCTCGGTGGCTTTCACACATTTTGCCTTGTAAAGTGCTTACCAAATGTAAGGACCAATAGAAGAGTTCTATAACTGCATATATTGAATGCTAGACTTGCTAAAATAATGCCTCTTGGGAGGCTGTTCCTAGTCAACTAGTTCCTATCATTTTTATCAGCAGGCCTACTCCAATGGCAATTCCCCCTCTTTCACCAAAAGGCTAACATCTAGTAATATTGGTGACAGGCAATATAGCTTAACCATGGTGTCTGTAGGACTTGGATGGAACGCTTTGGACACTTACTTCTATTTTGTCCTACTCCTAAAAACCAGATGGATTTACTGGTGCTAAATGGCAGCAATGGGCTGTAGTCTTGCACTAGTGCTATTTGGTACAAATACCCTCTCCTAGTCATACAGCAGGAAGTTGTCTGCCAGCACTCCCGTCTGCAGGATATCTACTGCAATACAGCGTATTCAATTTTGTTCAGGAATGATCAGCATCCTGCACAGACAGCTCTTATCTTAGTCGTGTGTGTCTCAGCACCGAGTCAATTCTTTCACCAGCTTTGCTTACCAAGCCTCTTAGAGGAGGCTCTTGCCACACATAAGGTTTTAAGGAATTTGACCTTTTGAGGAACTCGTGAGCAAGGCTGCTCAAAGGCACTGTGTCTTTTTAGCCCAAGATGCTCAGTGGCACTTGTACTTGACCGGCCATCATTTTGTTACCATTGCTGCCAGTTACACTTCAAGTATTAACCACGCGTCACAGCAGCCTGTTAAGAAAGAAACGAAAGGATCTTGCCTGTTCACAACAAACCACAACAGTTCTTACCTGAATCTCCTCAGTTTCATCCACCAAGAGGAAACTCACAACTTTCTCTGTCATCTTTCTTCTCTTGGTCTCCTCATCCATCCCCTCCTCCTCTTCCTGTTCTTGGGCTTTGCCAGCATGGTACACGGTGACAGGGTGCTTCCTTCTGTTGCCCCCAGCATGTGTTCTCTTCTGACACTCCACACAGAGGTTGATTTTGCACACCTGGCACCTCACTGCTGCTATCTGCCTCGAGCCCGTCATACTGGCATGCATTATGTTCCCATTGGCACCTTTGCAGGAGTCACAGTACGGGACGTGGCCGGGTCTTATACGGGTCCGTTCGTGGTTCCGCAACCTTTCTGGCTGATGCAGCTCTTCTTCACAACGCTGGCACTGTAGGCTCCTGCACTCATCGCACTCAAAGATTGCTTCATCTGTCCCACTGCAAACATAGCTTTCCTGGCACAGGAGTATCGTGTTCTGTCCTTTCTCCACAGTTTGCGTATGGGCACTCATCTTCGGATTTCGTTAAAGCAATGTTTTTCCCTTCTGTTTCTGTTTCAAACAATGATATGTGTAGAAGTCAGTTGCAAATTCAGTATTTTCACAAAAGAAAGAAACACAAGAGGAATGTTGTCTGTACTTAATTTTAAATAATTAATACATGTTTCTGTAAGATGCATACACTGACCTGCCTCGCAGGAAGAGTGTTAAGTGCTAACAAAGTTTTCTTTCTCCAAAATAAACTTAGACAACGTGGCTGGCTTCATGTATTATTATACCCAAATGCTGGTATACATTCTTTCTCTGTTTAGTTGTTTGACGTACTTTGAGTGATGAGGAAAAAAACCCAGCCTGGTGTACTTCAGCAGATACAGCAAGTATTTCCCTGAAGCTGAGAACGGAGACAGCTGGTGACACAGAGACAAAAAAGGCATCAGAAATGCACAAGTGCATATACGTGTACACACACACACACACACAAAAGGACCGTGTCAAGACTAGAAAATTCTCTGCTTTCACTCCACAGCTAGGCTCCTCCTTCAGAGAGTTCACAGTATTTATTTGCTGGGAATTTCCTGATGTGCTTCGCCAGATAAACAAAAATCCGCTCTCTTTGTGCGCTCCTTCTAGTAACACTGGAAGACGATCGCTACCGCGGTCAGGCTGACAAACGACGGATTTTTTTCCCTCTCCCTCTGCGCCCCAAGTTGCCAGAGCAGAGCCCCAAGACCAGCGCCCGCCGAGGGCAGCCTGCGCACCCCGCCGCCGCCTTTGTTTCGACCGCTGCCTCCGGGCCGCCTCTCCTGCTCCCAGCGAGCGCGGAGCCCCTCTCGCTCCGGGATG
>VZTA01001340.1:0-21950 GCA_013398855.1 Mohoua ochrocephala
AGCCATCCCCAGGAAAGCAGGGCACCGTCACGCAAAACAGTGACTTGAGAAGATAAATGTCATCATTCCAAACATCTTTCATTTCCTTCTTCACCCAGCTCTAAATGCCAAGAATGACACCATATGGTAGGGAATATCTCTTGGGTAAGTTGCAGCCAGCTTCCTGCCTGTGTTCCCTCCCGTGCCCTTATGCATCCCCAGCCTACTCACTGGTGAGCTGGGGCGAGAAGCAGAAAAGGCCTTGACTCTGTGTAGGCACTGCCCAGAAGTAACAAAAGCATCCCAGTGTTATCAATACTGTTCTCAGCACAAATCCAAAACATAGTCTCATACTATGGAAAAAACCCCTATATCCTAGTCAGAACCAGCACAGAGGGTAAGAAATGAAGCTGCTTATATGTATAGTGAGGGAGACTTTATCTCAAGCATTTTCAAGTGTAAGTCCATGTCTGTGGCATGTGCAGTAGAACAGGTAGGCAGGCCAGAGTGGTGTTCACCTGCCCTAATTTAAAGGCTCAAACACTGTGTGTTTGTGATGGTGTTGGTTATCATGACCTGCCTCCCATTCAGCTTGGAAAGATGAAGGCAGCTTCAGAAACCAATTTAATTGACTTAGCTTAAGTATTTGAAAAGGGATGAGATTAGCACCATTCTGTAGGGGCTAGTTTCTGCCCAATGATGATAAATAAAGTCTGAATGGCTGCTTTGTATTCTATTATCTAACTTTTAGACCCCGAAATTTCAGTGATGCTGCTGTCATTTGTGATTACCTGATTTATATATACTTTTTGGAGAAGAGACAAAATATTCAGGCCCAAGGCTAGTGGAACATTTTGACAGTTTGTTTTTGCTCCCTATACAGTCTCGTTCCACTCATACTGCTTCACAGCACAATGAAAATAAGGGCAATGAGGTCTACATGGAACAATCACATGAGTGCCTTTTGGCGCTAACAGATGTTCAGTAGTGACTCTGATTTTGATTTGCTTAGGATGCACTCTCCTGCTTTCTACAGCTGTCTGTGCAACCCTGCTGCTGTGCAGCAGAGTACTCATAATAAAGGTAACAGAAAGGGCTGTGTTTCTGGGTGTCAGTAACTTCTAGGGTACAATGATGCCATATCATTAAATTTCTGATAAATATGCATTGTATTTCTATTTTATCGCTGTGGGGGTGTAACCACAGCACAAACACACATTATCTGGCAGAGAAGAACGATGAACTGATGCAGTGATCTCCAAAGTGGGGTTTGCACACCACAGAGGGTCGGCAAACCAACCTATTAGGAGCAGAAAGAGTTTTTTTTAATAGTATTAATAAAATAAAAAATGAAATCCCACAAACACCAAACATAACAGTAGTGTCATATTTCATCTTTAACTTATCCTTTAAAAATTTTTTTCTGGGTATTTTTATGATAATATCAAAATATTATTATTAATAATAGCACCATATACATATATACGCAGCACAAATGTACATGTACAGTAGTACATGTATGTAGTCTATAAATAAAAATATATTGGCATGTGCACTTGACAATTTTTTACTGATAAAGGTGCATCATCAAAAAATCTTGGAGACTACTGGTGGAGTGGATATGAAAATATTTAAAATTTGACAGCAAGATTTGCTAGAGAATGTCTGTCAGAGCCCTTCGTAGTGTTTTTTATGTTTTCATGAAACTAAAGGCTTCTGTTCTGCTGACCTGATCTGATGCAGAAATTGTCTCCTGTTTATTCGAGGTAAACACTACCTTGAGCAATGTATTCTCAGGGTGACAGACCTGTCACCACTTAGCGGAAAACACAGTATGGCCTCTAATGGAGTCTAGAGAGAGCAGAAGGTAGGCACATCAAAGCAGGAGTTTTAAAATATATTTAAAGTGTGAATCATGAAGAAACAGACCTTGCTAAGAAGTCCCTGTTAGGGGAACAACGTAGTCATCTTATTGGCAGGGTGGCCTATGAGACAGACAAAATTTTTTGGGAGGCTACCTATGCCTCTGTCATCTCAGACAGGCAGGCTTGGATCCAAATGATGCCAATGATTTTTATCCTCTTCTTTGTGGATTTAAGCTGAGGATAAAACCTGATATTTCACCTTTTTTATCACATTGTGAGTTATTATAAATTATGTTTCAAATTTGGGGACTAGGGTCATGCTGGGATCAAACAGGCTAGTAAAGGACGCTAGGAAGCGGTGTGTGTAGTTCTTATCAAGTGCCAGAAGTTGTCAAGAAAGATCAGTGAAGCATCTTGGAGAAAGAAGGTATGCACAGTGGTGCTGTAAAGTGTGGCAGGTTGTCACTGAGCTATTTGTGAGTTTGCCTGTGTAGGAGGAGTTGTCCTGTTTAGCCAGCAGCAGAACCTATCAGTCCCAGTTTCCTACCGCGATAACTGTCAAGACCATGTTGCATAACTTTCCAATCTTCCAGTGCAGGAAGAGACTGAACTTCGTGTAACAGAGGAGATTGTACCTCCATATTATTTTTTTCAGTGTATCTATAACATTTTTAAAGCAGTTTGGGATCTTTGAATGGGGTTTGCAGGATTGATTTCAGTTCTGAGAACCTGAATTTTCAAATGAAGTCTTTAGTAGTGATAGAACTTGTCTGAAAATCCGTTCCCAGAGATCCTTTATGTGTCAGTCATTAGTTTTGTTTATTCCTTTAGAGTTTATTTGTTGAAGAATAGTTATAAAAGGACTGCTTTCCTCGTGCCAGGACAGTGTCTGCATTTTATCAATAATCTACTGTTTAAAGATATGAGATGTTGATGTGACCCAGGAGCCATTTTCTCAGAATGATGGACAATACTCTTGGGTTCCAGCACTTGAAAACTGAAAACATCTGACAACTTTTCCTTAGGTTACTTCTGCAAATTTCCCAGCTCTGTCTTCAGATCTGTCCAAATTTCTTAATTGTGCTTTTCAAGATTTGAATGATGAAATTCCTCGGGGAAAGTTGCAAGCTCTCCAGCAAGAGTCTCCATTTTTGTAATGTCATCATTTACAAGATGTCACTTTAGGTAAATGCACATTAGCAAACTATGAGGGGACATAAATGTAACGCATCACTTATGATACTACAGCATCAGCCTGGACATGTGCTTCTGTCCTAATGTGATGTAACTTGTCTCCAGAGCATGTATGTGAGTATCTGTTGCACAGCAGTGGAAAATACTTTTTTACATTAATGTACCAGCACGTCTGTAATTTTTCTACGTCTCAGTTCCGTAGATAACCAAATGACCTGCACAGTCCAAGCCTGAACTTTTTCTATGAAACTGGTTTTTCACACTACTCTAACTCCTTTGGTTTTAGTGTAATGATGGCTTGGTTTGCATTCTAATGTTTGCCTGGCACAGTTCTCTTCTTGAAGTGAGAAACACTCATGCTCCTTCTGCTTCTGTACTAGGGAGCACTGATAGCATCTGTGTGAGAATCTGTAGCATAGACAACACCAAAAAAAATGGGGATCAAAGACTGTGAAGTTAAAAAGAATCTTAAAAATGCATAAAATACACATTGAAACAAGGACTAGCAAATGTTATTGCTGTTCTGAGTTCTGTTGGAGGGTTCTCAGGGCATGCACTTGGTTGAAGTGTTTATGGCCTCCATTTGCACGCGTGCTCAGGGGTCTCACATTTTGTATTAACACATTTAACCCAGGTATGAAGTATACTGTGTATAAAGAAGCGGTGGAAGATATGATTAATGTCATCGGGAAGCAAAGTGCATCATAGCTTGCCAGTTGTCTTCCCTCAGTCTGTTTTGAGCCTCTTCCAAGTCATCTAAACCCAAGAAAGATCTTCATGATATGTTTTTATGACCTTCACGAGTAACCAAACTGCTGGTTTTCTTGGGTTGCTTCATAAGAATGCAGTCTTGTGTTTTTTCTGTCCTAATTCTATGAGCTAGTTTTAGTTCTTTTTTACTCCTAATAACTCCCAAAGGTTTCAATGAAAGTTGGGTTCCTCACATACTGCTCACTGTATTGATGAACAGAGAATGTCCATGTCCAAAGACTTCATAGTATATGGAAATAGGTTGTGAATTATTATAGATAATGGCTGGACTGGAGGAAAGTAAATGATGATAATGAATATTGAGAAATATAATCACTGTCACTGCATTTCAGTTCTTTCATTTTAGTTAAATATAGCTAGATAATCTTTTCTACTGAGACTTGCATCGATAATCAACAGATGATTTCACAGGGGTTGTAGAAAAGTATATGTTGAGAAGGTCCTCCACAGGAAAGAGGGAAAAAGTTGCCTGTTTTCTTACCTTATGGAGAAGTAAAAAATATAATAAAACTGGACTGAAGCATTTCTTTGCAGAGGGGGCCTTTTAAAATGAACAGCAAAATTTGGATGTCTTGCTGGAGTTGAGATATTGAAAAATATTCAGTGCCCTTTTTTCAGAAGGTACAGACTGTCACTGTCTCATTTTGAACCTGCCCGGCAAAAATGCTGGCAAATTCTGCGCTCATTACTGAAGCCTCAGGATGACCTGAATCACAACAAGGGTCTTGCAGTGGAAATCTGTAGGGAAACTCTAGTTCAGATTGATTTTTATGCTGCATTATAAGACAAAATTTGACATATGGTTTTCTACAGAATATTTTAAAACTTTAATACTAAAAAATAATTTATTTTCATCAAGTTCAGGAAGGAAATCACAAGTAAATAAAGGAGAAAGAATTATCTAGTTTTTTTCAAGTTGCAGAGAAGTTAGAAAAGTAAAGTTTGAAATGAAAATTGCTTTGCTGTAGAGATTTGTCAAGGTAATACATTTGATAATAATATCACCACATCAAGAAACAACTTAAAAAAACCTCAACCTGGTAAATCTGTTTCTTAGAGTAGGTTGATTTTGGAGCTTTTTTTCTTATTGTATAAGAATGCATGTCTCCAAAAATACAAGGTTTTCATCGCCCAAAAGTAAATAAATACTCAGAAGTTTTTTTGCAACAGTAAAAATTTGACTGACTATACATTGCAACTACAACTGGTCTTTATGGAAATGAGCATGCAAAAATGAATGTGTTCTGTATTTCATGATGTTAAATAAAATTCTGTATAGCTTCTGAACTTCTAAGTAGGAGGGTTCCAGAGATGAAGGGACTGTCTGCCCTCAGCACTTGGCCCCTAATTCCCTGCTGTTACTTCAGACACCTGTGGGTTTCTGGTGTGGGTTTCTCAGCTTCTCGCTTACTCAGTGCTGTGCCTGACCTGACCTGGTGAGAGGGACAGTGTCATAGTGCAAACCTAGCGTGGGCTGAACTCTGCCATTCCCTGTGAGCCTGAACTCGTCTGGGTGAGTAAACTACTGGAGCAATCCCACTGGGTTTTTGCAGTTCAAAAAGGTGACATTGGCGGCAAGTGACTTTTTAATCCTCCTCTATGCCTTTGAATCATGATTTTCTGTTCCTTACTAAAGCAAATCATCTTTATTTTTCCAGGAAAGAATGAGAAAATGGCAATTGTACATGCACATACTCTGTGGACTTTTTCATGTAAAACCACTGAGGGGGTGTTTCACAGAACTGTACTGGCAGGATCCTAAAGAAGATTTAAAGAATGGGTAGGAAGTAAGATTGATTTTATCTGGGGAAAAAATAGTCCCAAACACCTTCAACAGGAAGAAGATTGATGGAAATCAATAATGTTGAAAAGCAGACCTATGGGCAATAATAGACAATTAGATATAAGTTTGTTGTGAAATAAGGCAGCAAAAAGTCAAAGCCGTTTAGATTTAGAGGTATCTCAGCTGGAACAGGAGGTGACAGTGCCCCTTTCTGAGAGCTGCTAACACTACAGTTAGAAAAAATGTCACAGTTCTGGGCACTTTGGAACTAGAAAGACACTAAAAAAAATCAGGAAAGTGACATGGATGGCCACCTCTCTCTTTAGGAATGCAACACTATTACCTTGGGAAGGAACAGTAAAGACTGAAATTTGTTTTTGATTAATGCAACATGAAAAATTGGACTTTGTTTTATTTGTGGTGGTGATGGTGGTTGTTGTTGTTTCCCTGCCCCCAAAAAATAGCTTTAGAGATACTGAAAAAAAGGTTGGTATAACAAAATCTTTATTTTTATCACAAGGGAATTTTTATTTTCCTCCATTTATTGCTTTTTATACTTCAATTTTGTTTAGAGTCCTATATAGTATTACTACATTAACAGAAATTGCATTGATATGTGGTATTTTTATTTGTTACATTACCATTTTGTATTCTGTGCAGTGATCTCCTGTTACCAGAAAAAGGAGGTAGGACATCTGCTGAAAGAAAGGCACTTAGTGATATTTAGGTATTTTTGGGTAGGTCATTTTGCCTCCAACTGTTGCTCTTGTGCCACCTCTGCAAGGGCAGAGTTGGAACCTCAGGTGCTGCTGTGCCCACAGGAAAGGAGACGTTTTCAGCCCCTAGCACAGCTCTGGATGTCCATTTTGTTTGACTGAATTCTACATAAATAATTTAATAAAGTAATTTCAATTTATTCATATTTTTCTTCTGTTCTTAGAGAAGATGGTAAAAAGAACCCTCTCCAAAGAGCAGAATTTGTCTCTATTTCTGCTAGAAAGATACCAAAGTCATATAAAGGTACAGAAAGTAAGAAAGGTTAAGAATGAAATATAGAATCAAAGAAGGTTGTTTAGGATGTCTAAGAGTTGAGGAGGATTTTGATGACTGTTAGGATAGCTTTTGAGACTGCCTACCTTCCTAGAGTATCAACCTGCATGTTAGCTGTTCAGCCATCCCATGGAAGAAATACTGGAATTAAATTACTCTTTTGTGTTTCATTTGATACTTCTATGATAAGCTCAGAGCATGCCAGCCAAAGCAGACTTCAAAGGTGGATTTACTACTGCTTTAAGGTGACCATGGGAACCATAAGTAGGCCTGGAGTGGGGATGTCCCACTGCTGAGCGTACACCTGCTCAAGAGGGATGTAATTTTAGAAATGGAAGGAGTTTTGATCTCTCTGTACACTTACAGGACTTGGTGTAAGAGTCCAAGAGAACTGGTTTTCTTGGTTGTTCTTGAGGTTATTATGTGCTTAAAATCTCTATATTTCAGATTAAGGTAGGACATAAGGTAGGACATCTTGCTCAAAGTGAGAGAGAAGATGATGCTAGCTTTTTCATCTACAGTTGCCTTTGTTTTTCACCTATGAAAAATCTGGATTATTGTTCACTGATTCTTTGACAAGCATTTCTGGGTGACTGGAAGTGGTCACCCTACTGCTATATCTGTAATACTCCAATGTGTTAGAAGGGAAGAGATCGTAAGTGTTATCAGGACCTTAGTGATAAACACAGGAATCAAAGCATTTTATGTGCACAGAGACAATATGACACCTTTTTCCTTTTCCTCCCAACCCATCTACCATGTAAGATTGTCAATTTAAGAACATTAGTTTTATTCAAAAAAACCAGGATAGCATAAATGAGGAAAAATGTTCTGAGAAATGAAGGAATTACTGAGAAACAAATTGTTTTCTTTCTCTCTATGTAACTTAAGTCCACTTTAATTCTTTATGTGAGTGTACTCTCGAATGTTTTGTCCTCTTTTCTTTAAAGGGACTTAAGGTTGATACTGGTTTTTTTTTTTTTTAGTGCCTGAAGGAAAGGTAGTAAATGAATATTAGCAGCATATAAACTTGTTTTCTTGAAAATCTTGAGGCAAATGATTATAATAGAAGTTATTTAGACTAAATAGCACTGAAATGTGTGCTTCAGATAAAAGGAGTGATATCTGCTAAATATCTTTAGCAGAAAAATATTTTTCCAGCTAACAAGTCTTTCCATGGATGAGGACTGGGGAAGAGGAATAAATGATGATGAAAATAGAAATGTCTTTACCAATTTTGCTATGTGAAATGCTATTAATGCGAGGAAGAAATATTCACATTGATTTTAAAACCATAAAAAAGCATCAAGATGTATGATCAATTGTGACAAGGTGCCCAACAGAACTGTAAAAATGCAAAGGGTATTGTAACAAAATGGAACGTTACTCTATTTTAAAAGTTTTCATGTACATGACAGCCACTGGAAAAGCAGTTGGTTTGTTATGTTTATATGTTTTGTAATGTGCAACATGAGCTTTTTGTATAATCAGACTGTACAGTTGTTGTGGTTTAATCCCAGCCAAGAGCTATGCACCACTGAGCTGCTCACTCCTAGTGAGATGTGGGACAGAATCAGGAGGGTAACAATGACAAAACACGTGGGCTGAGATAAAGACAGTTTAATAGGTAAAGCATGCACAAGCTATACAAAAGGAAGAATTAATTCACCGCTTCCCAGGGGCAGGCAGCTGTTCAGCCATGTCTAGGAAAGCAGGGCCCCATCACGTGCAACAGTTACTTGGGAAGACAAATTCCAAACGTCCCCCTCACTTCCTTCTTCTTTCCCCAGCTATATCTGAGCTGAGCATGATGCCATATGGTCTGAAACATCTCTTGATTCAGTTGGGGTCAGCTGTGCTGGCTCTGTCCGCTCCCAACTCCTTGTGCACCCCCAGCCTCCCCACTGGTGGGGTGAGGCCAGAAAAGGCCTTGACTCTGTGTGGCATGAGAGTCTGCTCAGCAATAACAAAAACATCCCTGCATCATCAACAATGCTTTGATCACAAATCCAAAACAGAGCCCCATACTAGAAGCACATTAACTGTATCCCAGCCAAACCCAGGACAACAATATCAAAAGATGAATATGATTTTACTTACAATTTTTCACAGTCTGTTGTATTACAATTTATTCACAATCTGTTCATATAATTTTATGTAACTATACCAGACTTGAGATCTGCAATGCAGCATACAATTATTTAAGGTGCTGGTAAGATCACTCAGCATCAACTCCCACTGACGTCTTCTCAGCTTCAGGAAGCTTCTCAGCTTCAAGAAAAACTGTAAAATGCTATATGTCGCCAGTCAGAATCACTGTGATGAGCAAGGCTAGGAAGTTGTTGAGAAACGTAGTTTTTTTGGAAGTTTTAACCTTATTTTTAATCTTTGAATAAAACCAAGCAAAAGTGTATTTTCTTAATAAATTCTCAATTTCTATATCTTTCCAATTTTTTTGTGGTTGAACAAATGCTCTTGGATGGAAGGCATGTTTATAGTACTTATGCAAATCCATGTCTTTCTGTATGTGCACATCATGCAGCTCTTAGTAGCGCTTGAACAGCATTTAAGCAACACTTTCGGTACCTCAAAATGAGTAGACTTGTATTAAAGAGTTAAAATAGGAATCCAGAATTGGGAGAACTTGTCAGGCAACCAACCTCTCTTCCTAAATCTAATTCAACCGTTTTCACTTGATGAAATGATCAAATCTGTTTCCTGCAGTGCTGGCATTGTTTTGATCAGATTAATAATCTGGCATATAAAAGATTTATAGTAGATAACCTCAGACCCCCCAGTGTGATTGCTTAAGCTTAATTGTCAAATTCCACAGAAATGTTACCATTCTGTGTGTGTGTTTGCGCACGTAAAGCATACACACAGGCACAGGCATTTGCAGGTATTTTGAGTGTGTGGATATTTCGAGAACATTATTCAAAAATACTAATCAGGACTTGAACTTGGAATTTTCATTCCAATATGATGAATTTAAAGACTTTTTCAAGTCAGACAAAGTACCAAGAAGATCTGTCTAATCAATAAATTGTGCAAAATTGAGTAAGGGTCTGGCAAGGCAGTTTAGAGTTCTGGTTGCTTTTATGCTTGATGTTGCCTTTTGCACCTCACAGTGAGTCTCTTTTGGGTGAAGCCTAACTGCTTTCTCATCTAGCTCTGCAGAAGCAGGAGTGCAGACAGTGCCACAGAACTGTGATATTACTCTCCGGATGTCTTGTCACATGAAACAGACTGCATGTGGCGGTAGGATGAAGAAAGGAGAATCCTGTGGTCTAACTTTCATCACCTTACTTAGTCAAGGTGGATGGCTAATCTGTTCTGGTGGCCTATGAAGTCTGGAAAAAAATCTGGTGTCTTCTAGAAGGTGGTTCAGTTTGGAGAGTTTAGCCTCCTAGATGGAAGCCTTACACTGGTATGTAAACTCAGACATTATGGAGGGTGTACAGTGTATGACTCAAAGGGCTAAAACATACTTAATTAATTCAGTGAATAAGCTAGTGAAAACATGTTAAGAAGGCCACATGCATAATTTGGACAAAAGCAGAGATGTATTTCCCATGTATAAACATAAAATATTAAGATTGAGGGGGGCAGGACTTGTTGGGTGGGGAGCTGTTCATGTTTATAGGTAATGCAAAGGATGATGAAGTTAAAATAAAGGAAATTATAGAATGTTCAGAACAAGTTATACCTATAAACAATATTGATCAAACAGAAAAGATGTATGCACCTAAGCCACATGATTTTGAAGACATTTAAGTGCAGGGTAGTACAAGAAGAAAAATATCCAGCAAGGAGCTTTGCCTAGCTAGGTTGAAGACACCATTAGGTATATAAATAAAGTATTAGAATAGCAAAGAGATGTTTCCCCTATATGTGCTAGTGAGACTAACATTGAAATAGTGCATTCAGTTTTGAGTCCTGCAGTTAAAATAGATGGTTCAGAGAAAGAAAATGTTTAAGAGCTGGAAAGCATATCTTATGATGGGAGACATAAGGAACTCACTGAAGAGAAGGTCAAGAGGTGATTTGAACTAGTCTGTGTGCCTCTTTTCAGGAAGTGAAGATGTCCTTTGTAGAATGAAAAGCATTGCATTATTTAATAGCTAAAACGGTGTTGTAGAAGTTAATGAAGACTTTTTAAAATCAGTGTTATTATCTAAGATATGAAAAGTACAGCAGATATAAGATGATTCCACTGCTGAATACTATCAGCCGTATCTGGAAATTTATTTTACTGAATGTTGTGGACTGCTAGTGGTGTGGTAATTGTTGTGCAAAAAGGTGATTTCTGCATCTGGGAATTCAGAAACTAAGCAGAAAACGCAAGAAAGTAGAAATCACCATTTCAACCTCAAGTTATGGTTTTAAATTAGAAACTTCTAGGTGATGTAGCATATACTGTGCAGGAGATAATACCAGGTGTTAGTAATAAGTTCTAGATTTTCTTTAAAATAAAAGAATTTCATCTCAGAATAGGAACGGAATGAAAAAGGTCATATAAACCTTTTGATTTTACCAAACATTTAACACTGACTGCTGAAAGAGGAGAGAGATCAGACATGAAAGACCTTCTGATCAAGAAGGCTCTCTAAATGAACTCCCACCCACTCTCCAATTACCAGTAAGAGGCCCGAATGCTGTTTTCATCCAGAATTTCCTCAAGCACCCTGCCAGATAGAGGCATAACATGGAGAACCTCTGTAAAAATTATCAATGTGACTCGACAAGAAATTCGTAATATAATTTCTTTCTATTCACATAATTTCTATTCAGGGATATTTGAATCAAGAAGTGCTGCTTTAATATGCTGCCAGGTATTAACTGTCCAGGCATGAAGTATAGTATTTGGTCACATGTTGTGGCATCAGAATCTATCCTGGACATACTTAAATGCAAGGAAAAAGCTCCTCAGGAGCTGGAAAAGGAAACAATTGGGCGCTAGATAAGTGGGTAGGATTAGTATACTTTGAAGATACTGCTGAGCTGGGTTCTCATTGCTTTAATACCTGTGCTCATGGGAACAATTTCTTGTGTTATTACTTCCTGTATGGATGTTAGGGAAGGGAGAATCAGATTAATTGGGTATAGCCCATGGAGTTCCTGTCCTAGCTCCTCAAATGGAGATCTGCAGTGACATGCAGGCCATGTTTACATGTACAGGTTTGGACAGTTGTGCTCCCGTTCCATCTGTGCTCTCAGACAGCTGAATGCAAGCCAGCAGCATGTGTTGCCATAGTGCTAATCCTAAAAGAATAAACCAGGTAACATGGTTCTATAAGTTTTGGACTGGAGCTGGCCTGTATCCAGCCAGCTCAGACCTCAAGTGAACAAGTAACTGCATCTGCTTCTGTGGATATGCTTGTACAATCACACAGGATTTTGTGCATTCCCAGGATGTTCGTATCTTTTGCTTTCTTACCATCTGTTGTTGAATTTAGGGGGCAAAGGTAGGGCAGGGGGAAAAAAAAAAGAAAAGTCATTCACTGATGATGTGCTGACAGTAACTCAGCTATTCCTAAACTTTTTGGTTTTGTGCATTGTATTTGATGTTAAGTATGGTGCATTTTATCTCAGCAGCAGTTCTTTATCATTCTTTCTTTCTCTTAGTGGAGGAGAGGAAGGAGGAGAGAGATCAATAAGCTCCTGGTTGTCTTGGATTGTCAATGAGCAGCATATTTCTAGCTTAAAATATTTCAGTAGATGTTCTTGGAGATGGAACCTGAATACGTGCACATAAAGGCTGCAGGTTTTGTTTCTTTTTCTTTTTAAAAATTGCCTGTTGGTAGGGTTTCTTCCGCTGAGGCTGATAGAATTGGTGATGAATAAGGAGGCAGTTTAACCAAGGCACATAACACAGCTGCTTGCTTTTTTCTTCTCTAACATGTGGATACAGAGTTTTTCTCAGCCAGCTCTGAACTCTGACCTCCTGTGAGAAATTATGGCTTTTGGCCTTCAGTCTCTTCTGATCATCAGCTGTCACAATTGGGCCCTGCTGATGACATTAAAGTGGTTCTCAAGATAGGAAAAGAGGGTTTTTAAAAGGTGTAAAAGAGAAAAGCAGGCAACCAAATAACTGCACTATGTGAGCTGCATTACAATCTTCTCTACATGCCCATCCATGAAAGTAAACAGGGTCATCTCAGGAAGCAGCAAGGTAGAAAGAAAACCATCTGAGTATTAACTGCTTGGCCTCCTGTTCCAAAAAGGAGAGAGTGGGTTACAGCATGGGAAACTGAAAAGTCCTTGACTTAGGGTCAGCACTGCTTAGCAACAACTAAAACATCAGCGTGTCCTCCACATTTATTGTTATATTAAAACCAAAATGTAGCACTCTATCAGCTACGGGGATGAAGATGACTCTCATGGCCAAAACCAGGGTAATACATATTTCATGTGTTTTCTGTCATAGCATGAGAAAACCTGAAAGCTCTTCTCAGAGAAGACGGAGGTACTGCAAGCCTTAGTTTAACACACTAACTCACGCTAAGGTATCCCAATTAAGGGGAGTTACTATCCCCATTATGAAAGTCATTGCCAATGAATGTTGCTGGATCTAAATGTGTTCACTGGGAGACATCCTGATTAAGAAGATCTCCTGAGTGTATATCCTAATTAAATAGTGCATCTAATAATAGATGTTGCAACAGGTCACTGGCTGGGTGACAGGATATTCCTCCTGAACAGGAAACTTGAAATTAGGCTTATTAATTTATTATGAACCACTGAGAACAGGAAAAAAATCATACTATATAATGAATTCTGAATTTCTCAGAAAAAAGTTCCAATTACTTTATTGGATTCAATGCATTCATAGAACTTCATAAAGAAAATAGATAGAAACTTCTAAATTAGTGATTAATTATATAATAGATTAGTAATAGCAATTTCAGCCAAAAAGATTGCTACGATTGGGTGAATCAGCAATAACAGACCTGATTGTCAATAGGTTGGCAAAAAATACTGAATTTACTGACACTACATGTCGGGAAATGTTGAATAGGTGACACATCTCGGGCAGTAAAATCTTGATTTAATATATTTATAAAATTGCAAAATAAAATTTAATGGAAGAAAGTCTGGAGCAAGATATAAGGAAATCTCTGTGTTCTGCAGCTTTCATTGGATGTCAGAACAGTCTGTTACTGCCGGCTCCTGAGTACCAGGGGAGATGGTGATCCGGATACTGAGAGAAGGCTGAGTGCCACCAGGAGCTACATCAGCCCAGTGGGCTGGGGAGAGGCTTCTGAGAGTCCATTAGCGATTTTGCAGAATTCCCTGTCCCTTCCTAAGTTCCTGAGCAAGCTGAAGTGAAACTGGACGTCAAAGACTTATTGGTTGGGAGAGTTGTTTAAAACCTCTCTTTTTTCTGTACTGTGATACCTGACTGCTTTGAGTTTTCTCTCTATAAGGAGTTAATTATAATAGATGAAATTCTAATGATCCTGGCCTTTTTAAGTTTGAGAGATGTAAATTCTTCTTTTATAACTCTGTAATATGGAGAAATTCTTGATAGAGCCACCCAAGGCTCTGCTGCATGAAGAAGGAACAGCGGATATCTCTTCACATTTCCAGAGCTCCCACTTAGAACAGTTGTCTAGAAAACAAGCAAGTGAAAACGGGAGGAAAGAGGGAGGATAGAAATTGTAAAAGCACTTCAAAGACAGAGTGGTAATGGAAAAAAAAAATTAAGAAGAAATCAAATATTGAAATATAGAAGTATTTTGAAGTAAAAAACCTCCAAAATTGTAACAAAGTGAATAAGCAATAGACAAAAAAAAAACCAACCCAACCTCCCAACATTATTCATACTACTGCTAGCATTAGAAATTACTAAAAAATGAAGGACTCTTACTAGAAAAGTGCATGTTTGCTAATGAAAGCAGCCACGTTCTGCTAGAGCTGCTTGCCATTGTTTGCAGAACTTGAAAACACAGCACAGTTTCCTTTCCCCATCTGGCTACACCTTTTTTTTTTTAATTCCAGAGGTTTCTATTCTTCTTCAAGCTGCTTGTGCTTCTGACATTTTCTTTTTGTTCAGAAAAGTATAAAGTTGTTTGAGTCTATTTTTTCCACAGTACTATTTTTAGGTTTAAAGGATCATGCCTAGCTATCTTAAATCTTCTTTTTGTTGTAAAAAAGTCTTTTTAATGTGTTCAGGAACAAAGTTTCAGTGTTACTTAAGGTATATAATAAAAAGGTAATTTCCAAACTGCAACATATTTAATAACCAGTTGTAAAAAGGAGACTGAGATGTGATGTTCAAGACGGGAGGAACTTTTTTTGCATAGTGAACAATGCCAACAGCTATGTAGTAACAATTTTTGCTGTTTTGTCATGCTACATGTGCTTTCCTTCTCAATATCACAATCTCTTTTATGTGGATTTATGGGTCTGTTTCAAGAATTGTACCTTGCAATATAGATATCAGATATTCTGGCCTTTTAGAACTCAAATGATATCCTTTCATGAACTGAAGAAGCTTTGTTAACTTTTAGAATTCTCTACTTACTGATCAAAAAAAAAAAAAAATCAAAAAGGAAGAATTAAAAAAAACCTTCCTGTTATCAGACATCATGTGTTGTAATTTCTCCTAGCCTCATATTCAGGTGGTAAGAGAGATTAAAAAGAAGCAATAGCCTAAGCACGAGAATTGTCAAAGTTGACTCTCATTACCTGCATGTGCAGCTTTAAATATCAACATGCTGCATTTTTCACATTTCATCTCACATATACGTGAGATCCAATAATTGTGTGTACATTACTGTAGATGAATAAAAACTGGTCTTATGGATGTATTATATATATTTGTCTACCATATGAGGTGCCTTTCTGTGTCTAACATTAGGTTGCTACATCTTGCTGCTTCTGTGATTTTTCTTATGAAACTATTTCACAGTTTATTACATTCTTTTCATGCACTCTTTCCTGACATTCAACTTACTGAAACCATCTCTGCTAGAATTGTGTGTTAAACCATTCAACAGAGTGCCTACAGTTCCTCCCTCTGAAATTCCAGACTGCCAAAATAACCACACCTCTTATGATCATCGGTAGGGCTGCTGGAGAATTTATAGTAATATACCTTAACATTTGGAAAATATATTTTCTTTCCTTTAACAAAAATCAACCAGAACTCAAATTGTGACTTCAGAGTCAACTGAGGATTAGATTTGGTGTTGTTTTAAAGACTGATTCATATTCAGAATCCAGTTTATGATTCATATTCAAGTTTTTGGTTTGGATTGGGTTCAGATTCTTGTATCTTCCAGTGCTTGGACTCAATGTTATGTAGTGAGTAAGTAGAAGCATTTAATCCATATTGATTGCAGGTGCAGCTAAGGCCCAGATTCTTCCCATTTCATTTTTAGATACCCCTAGGAGCCTACATGTGAGAGAGACAGAAAGGGAGAAAAAATTGTTGAGATTTTGATTGGGTTGAAATGCCTGTGGACAAAGTCTGCCATTTTTATACAGACAATGAAGGGACAAGAATGATAAGGGTCCTAGGCATCAGCTTTGTTACAGGTTTAGTTACGCTGGATCATCTTTGGGACCGTGGAAACACACGAGCATTTAGTCTCCCTCATTTCACAAGAACTTAAGAACACGAGTAAATAAATTACCCAACATTTGTGAAACATGCCATAGATGTAATGGAAACTCATTTTTCCAAGTTATGATTCTCTCTCTTTACTCCATTCTCATGAGTCCCCCACCTGGAATTCTACATCCAGCTGTGGGGTCCCCAGCCCAAGAATGACACATCTACTGACGCAAGTCAAGAGCATGGTCAGAGGGATGGAACACCTCTCCTAAGAAGACAGGCTAAGAGAGTTGGGGTTGTTCAGCTGGAGAAGAGAAGGCTTCGGGAAGACATTAGAGCACCCTTCCAGCACATGACCTATGGGAAAGCTGGAGAGAACTTTTTACTAGGACATGTAGTGACATGACAAGGGGAAACGGCTTTAAA
Organism: Mohoua ochrocephala; assembly: GCA_013398855.1. Classification (NCBI taxonomy): domain Eukaryota; kingdom Metazoa; phylum Chordata; class Aves; order Passeriformes; family Acanthizidae; genus Mohoua; species Mohoua ochrocephala. The sequence goes on from VZTA01001340.1 coordinate 16,631, forward strand.
CTGAAAGAAGATAGATTAGATTTAAGGAAGGAATTCTTTATTGAGCAGGTGGTAAGACACTAGGACAGGTTGCCCAAAGAAGTTGTGAATGACCCATCCCTGGAAGTGTTGGATGGGACTTTGAGCAATCTGGGGGAGTGGAAGGTGTCCCTGCTCGTGCCAGTGGGTTGGAACAAGATGATCTTCCAGGTCCCGCCCAGCCCAAACAAAGCAGTTGAGCTAAGAATGTCCATGCTGTATTTGAAATGCTGGCTGGTAGCCTGCTTGCTCCTTCTGTTCAGTTACTGTCAAGTAGTGTTCTTATCCATTAGCTGAGCTATGCACCTTCAGCTTTTTTATGAACTAATTTTTTCATGCCGTTGTCATTTCCTCTTTCATAAGTCTCTGGAATATAACCTATTGTATTGTTGTTTTACTAAAGCTATTGTGTTTTAGTTACTTCTTATAGTTTACTCTTTTACAGGGTAAGATGAAGAAAGCTGTTTATGATGTCCAAGGAGTTCCCTTTTTAGCTGACATAAAAAGGGAATGTCCTCATTGTCCTGATAGGCCTATGCATCATATGCTACACATGGTGGGGAACAAGGTGAAGTTTGCATTGTTGATTCAGGTTTGATCCTCTGCTGAGAAATATGTTCAACATGTAGTGACAATGAATAAAAAGTGCAGTTGAAGAGGCATGGGTTAAAGTCTATTAAAATACCATTTTCTAGGAAAGTGAGTTTGTGGGTGTAGTGCGCAATTAAGCTGAGAAAATTCAAAGGATAGGATAGAGTATAAGTTTTCTTACACTTTTAGCCTGCAGAGATCAGCAGGAAATCTTTGTGTGTTTTTCTTTTTTCCCCCTAAAAGAACAGAATTTTATGCTTAGTACAGAAGAACATACTGTAGTTCACAATGTGATGAGGCATTCCCTGAAATACTCTTAATGTGAGTGCTGCTGGTTTGAGAATCAACAGAACATCTTTATTAGAGTATTTAAGGAAGCCAAATTAAATTTAAATCTTTGATCAACTCATCTTTAATCTGATCATTTCTCTAATAGAAAATCTAACATTTAATTATAGAGGCTTACATTAAAGTATTAAATACCAGAGCATTTTACTGATCTTTTCCATGTGGCTTTGAAGATTGGAAATCTTGCTTCTTTTGTAACTGTCATCAGAGAACTTTTCTTAGCTTCCTTGTCTCCATAAAGCAGGCAATTTGTCCATGAATCTTTTTTTAAGCACAGAGGTTAGATGTCTTTTCTTAACTTTTTAATCTTATGGACTACTTTGCAACCTGAAAATAGAGTTAGAATTTGATTATAGCAGCTTTTAAGTGACAGAGGCTAGGAGAGACTAGAAGAAATTATTCTTTGCCAAATAATTCTCATGAAAGTATTCTAAAGTGATGAAAGAATAAAGAAAAAGAGGTGTGTGTCATGTGAAAAGGGGAGGTTTCCCTGACCCTTAGTGTGGGGAGATTTACCCAACCCTTAGTGTTTAACTTGTCTGTCATGGGGTTTCAGCACCCCAGGAAAGCTGAGACCCTTGTGTCCGACCAGTCTGTCACGGGGACCCTTCACTGTGCACTCCTGCTGGATTGGAGGGTGGTCTGACTGACTGAGGGAAGAACACCAACAGCGCAAGGGAGACCCCTCAGCAGGTTTTCCTCTTTCTTTGAGTGTATTCCCTGCTGTAGGCAACTGCTAGCGCTTGTGAAGGACTCACACCCACCGTTTATGGAATAACACTCTTTATTAATATAAAATTGTGACAGGTTAAGGTTCAAGGATTGTTGGTAATAGTATGACTGAAAAAACGTATTCAAAGCAAAACACAGCAAGTTCTAATCCCCAATAAAAGTATTCAGCACACATATATGGTTCTTACTCAATAGGCATCCCTATGGGGGAAGACAGGTTCAGCCCATCAACTGTTCCCAGCAGTTATGATGAAATCTTCCCTGACCTTTCCCCCATTCTTGACTTACTTTCACGCTATTTCTTTATGTTTAGGTGGAGCTTGATTGACTCTAGTCATGCATACCTTCATTACTGATTGTGTAAAATTCTCTCCCTTCACTTTTAGAGTTACAATCAAAAAGAATATAGAGCACATGCCCATGAGGGGTGGTTGTACCTTGGAGATGGGTAACTTTGGGACAGAGAGGTGTGTTAGTATTACCGTTAGGCTTTAACGAACCGAGTTCATTGGGTCGNGAAATCTTCCCTGACCTTTCCCCCATTCTTGACTTACTTTCACGCTATTTCTTTATGTTTAGGTGGAGCTTGATTGACTCTAGTCATGCATACCTTCATTACTGATTGTGTAAAATTCTCTCCCTTCACTTTTAGAGTTACAATCAAAAAGAATATAGAGCACATGCCCATGAGGGGTGGTTGTACCTTGGAGATGGGTAACTTTGGGACAGAGAGGTGTGTTAGTATTACCGTTAGGCTTTAACGAACCGAGTTCATTGGGTCGAGTGAGGAGAGCAATTCCACCACAGTCGTTGGCTCGGGAGCAGGACATCTTTCCCTCCCTCCCCTGGCTGACATGTGCTATGCGGTTTCTCAGCTGCAAAGTACCATTGAGTTCCCCTCCCTACAAGGATTTCAACAGTACCCAGCCATGATTTCTCCATTCTGCTCCACCCTCCATTCGATCCCCCTTAGCACGTGCTCACAGTCGCAGATTGTGTGTATGGGGAATCATCGTGGAATAGGTTTCGAGCATGCCAGCCAGGAAACAGCAACTGCATTTTACCCTATAATTTCCATACCGTTATAACTTCTGTTAGGATGCAAATGTAACTTCTCAGTTTCCTCTAATTGTTTCTCCATTCATCTTTCCACGGTATGGGAGAGGATTACAATTTCTTTGTGGATGGACTTTTTTATCTGCCCAGAGAAAAATGTTGCAAGATGGGAATGCTGTTAAACACAGAAATGTCATGCCAAGTTGCATTCTGCTAGCAGGAAAAAGAGCATAATCACTTTTCCCTGCTCCTTGGAGGCCTGAACACACATGCTCATTCAGCTGCTGCTGGGCCAGCTGGGAGGGTTATAAGCCCTGCAACCGGGGTCATTCTCTCCCTTCGTCCTTTCATGTAACAAACTCAGTCGCTCATGGTATTATGTCCTCACCATAGTGAACTCAGGTTGAGCTCAGCTGGTGCAGGTAGTAGTAAATAGCATTGCTGGAGTTATGACTACAGAAGCTTTAGTGGCTTGGATCATGCCTTTGGATTGGGTTATTATTGTGCCACTGCAGAAACAGCTGCACTGGCAGGTCAGAAATGCAGTGTATATACAAAGGGTGAATGTGGGGATGATTGCACGGGGTGATCCCCTCTGCTGGAGTGGAGCAGGCTGGGTGGTTGCTGCCGTGGTGCTGTGGTGCTTTGGCTCCCTGGAACATAGGAACATAGATCCAGATTTCTTTGGGTTACTTGTCTCCTCCTGGATATGTGTGTGCTTTTAAGATTCTTCTTGTCTTACTCCATTTCAAATGTTTCTGACATCAAAATATGTAGCTAATGGTATGGAGATAATCCCTGGAGAAACTGAAGCTGTGAGTAGGGGAGACATGTCTAAGTCACTTTGCTTTGCTGTGGCATTTTCATTAATATTTTAATGAGACCTTGCTATGAATGAAAATAATATTAAGAAATGTTGCACTGTGTAGCTTTTCTTTGTAATTCTTTTCACCTGAGCCATGTCACTTTTATGAATTTTTAAATCCCAACTGGGCAAGAAGAACATAAGTGAATGCCTCATCAGTTGTACTATTGGTTATATTGGATGCTTTTGCTTTCCCCTTCATTCTCACACTCTCTATTTTAGAAGTATCAGCTCCCAAGGGGTGTGCTTTTTGTTAGCAGGTATTTAAAGAATGAAGTAGGCTCCAGAGATAAGTTCAAATACTAATTTAGATGGTAGTATAAACGTTTTTTAGTCCAATTTTTGAACTTTGTATTTTCCATGCTTCCTGCACATTCTAGAATGTCTAGGGTAGAAAGGACTACAAGAAGTTATTTAGTCCATCTCACCCACAGCAAGGTGGACAAGACCTGTAACACTTCAAGGCAGATTTTTGTTTATGCTCTTAGATATTTCCAATGACAGGTGTGTCACAGCACCCCCAAGCACCCTGCTTGAGTGTTATAGTTGCCCTGGTTCTTTGGATGCTTTTCCCGTTTCTAGCCTGAATCTTTCTTGCTGTAATTTAATCTCATTACTTTGTGTCCTTTGTACCATGGGTGTAGAAGACATGGTGCCTTTTGTGTAAGATATTTCATATAACATTGCGTTTAATCTGTCATTTAGTATTGTGAATTAGCAGATAGGTGTAAGCTTTTTAAGTATGACTAATTTGATTGGAGGATTATTGATTTAAATGTGAGAAGAAAAGAACAGTAGGCAAGATATCTGCTAAAACCAGGAGACTTACATGGACATTTAATGATAAGAAATGCCAGTGGAAATGTAAGATACTGCTGTTTGACAGAAGTCTGCATGATAACAAATGCTGTTAAGGAGTATCTTGTACTTAACCCAAGTAAGTTACTGGGAACAGGAGAGAGTCAATACAAATATGCAGTCATGAAGGGAAAGAGAATTTGGATTTTTTGTTTGTTTTGTTTTTATGGTTATTACAACAGCTAAATATGTGTCTTCAATAAGTAGCCAATGTTAAGAAAACAAATGAATATACCTGTATTTGATTATCGTTGAGATGTTCAGACGTAAACTGTTCTACTATAACCCACACCAACTTGCCTTTCATTATATATTTCCAATGGTATAAGTACTTGTACCAAAATCACCATGAAAATTCATCATTTCTGATGTGAGCGTAGTTGAGATTTCTGACGCTGGTGATGTACAAACTCCTCTGTAGTGATTTCAAAAGTACCAGTAAGGTGATGTCCCTACACTGCTTCTTCGTTGTTCAAGGGCTGTAGGACACGTTGTAGGCAGACAGTGAACCCTGCCAGTCTCTGGAGCAGATTTTAAAGAAACAGCAATTGGTAGCACTGAGCAGATTAAATGTGCATTCCAAGAGTTGCCTTGCCTTGCAGTCATGGTGCTAAAACATGCCTCATCACAACTTGGCATGCACAGTGGAGCTTCTGTTACCTGTAAGGAATAAAAGTAACTAGTTTATTTTAAAGTCTGGTGAAGGGATGGTTTCTGGCACTTTTGCTCTTAATGCAAGATTTTTGGGAGCCATTGTGGCTCTCACAGATGTGTTCAAAGATAAAAGATCAATTATGGGGTTGTATCATTAGCAAAACTCTTTTTTTTCCCTTTTTTTTTTTTTTTTTTTTT
>VZTA01001340.1:22009-68303 GCA_013398855.1 Mohoua ochrocephala
TTTTGGATAGACAATTCTACAGCACTTCTGTTCTGCAGAGCTGTTATGAAGCTGAAAGTTTGCTCATTAAGAAACCTTGGTCCATTTCTGCAAACTCTTGTAATTTTTTTAGCTCTACCATGCAGCTTCACAGTAGTTTTCCTGAGAAAGGCTGAAAATAGTTTGTGGAGATATTTCTTGTGCTATTTCTGGTTTTTTTGCTGATGTGACATACTGCTTTGATGTCCCTTGCTACATAACAACTTAATGTCATCTGCAATGACTTCACAGTGCAGAGAAAATATGGAAGTTTGCAATTGTTTACCTGCTGTGCATATGTGATGGAAAGTTTGCACTGGGTTAACTCATTCTGTTTGTCGTGGCTCCCATTAATCTGAGATGCACTCTGCAGCTGTGCTGGCAGCACTTCAAACAAGGGAGATTCAGACCTCTGTAGTTTGAAATGAAATACTGAATTTCTGATAATAATATAAAATTAAAAAGTAGTGTAACCTTCATTAGCACATTTTCAGCATGCATTTTATGGAGGAAAAAAAATAAAATATCCTGAAGCACTTTGCAAAAATGTCACTGATTATGATACCTGCGTGGGTGCTCTCACCTTGGAAAGGTGATAAAGCCAGTATATATTAACAATGAGGGAATCTTTCTGCTATGCAGCTCTGTTTTAATACAGTGCTGACAAATGTATTCAACATATTTTCATGCTGTCCTATATTTAGTGATCCTCTGTAGTATTTGCAGCCAGGGGCTGTATGCCTTTAGATATGCTATGCAGAAAAGAAAGGAAAATATGAAAGTAGGGAAAAAAGACATTCTTTTAAAATAGAATTTCTTAATGGAACCAAAACAATTCTGTGCTGGTAAGTGAAGCAAATAAAAGTGATGTGATACAGAAAGATTTTTCTCGTCTCTCTTGTGCTTTTGCCTTTTTAATTAAAATAAGTTAACAACTATGTACTATTTAAAGCTTTTCTGCACATGCCACAGGGCTTTCAGTGTCCTGTCACGATGAATCATCATGTATTAAAATGTTGCTATGCCAGACAGACTTTGCTGTTTTGTGATTGTGTTGATTCAGCAAATATAAGATAGGGGGCCAAGCAGTAGGGTACCATTAAAATATAAACCAACTTGTTTCAGAGGTGCAGTATCACCTTAATGACATGAGCAGCTGGCAGAATGGTCTTGCATTCAAAATATGAGGTGTAGGTAGTCACTCAGTCCTCCTGTCAATCCCGACTCACACCTTCATAGGCCTCATGACATTCGACTGTTGGTGAAGAGTGTGTTCTCAAAATAAGGAGCAAAATGAATTCTTTCAAGAATCAATGTGTTTTGTTCATGTATTAGGAATAGAAATGTGATGACTCTTAAAGAATGACATGATGTTGATCTTACCTGCCTCTGTTTTATGTATAACTCTGTGGTGTTAAAAGAACAAATGAGGAAAATCTTGCGATATGCCTAGACACTTCTCTAGCAGCTGTACTTAATGCTGTCCCACTGCAATGAATTTGTTCGTAGATCAATAGATAAACTGTGGCCTAATGATTGATAAATGTAAGAGTATGTGTGCATGCTGAAATAATATAAACTCTGTGCTCAATTTTGGGCACTGTAATTGATATCCCCATTATATGACACGTGTACAGCAAGACCTGGGTTTATGTGTCTTTGGCAGCACTCCCATAGAATGATTTAGTGTAATTACCATCATCTGTGTAATCAGTGGGAGTTTTATGTAAATAAGAGAGAGATTGAGATGGACACATAGCAGAGTGTGAAAAAACCAATTTTTTAAATGAATTGTGTGATTAAGCTTGAATTGCTATGTTTGCATGTCTTCTGCATTTGCTTTCAAAAGTGCTGCTTTGGATGCCACGAGTACCCATACAGAGACTTCAAGCTGACCACCAAAATCAATGCTGTGATCAAAGTAGAGGTGTGTCTTGTATGTTAGCCTACAGCAAAGCCAACAAATTGCATGGCAGAGTACACTGAAACCCCCCCCAAAAAACAACTAGAGACGACTTTATATCATTCTTGCATGAATAGTAGAATGGCCTCCTATTTTCCCTGACTTTGACTTAGCTGCTTAAGCGAAGCAGAAACATTGCTGTTTTCCTTTATGCAGCACAGTTGCTGAAAGGACCACGCGATCTTCTGTTAAAGATCACACATGCTTCCAGAACTCCTAAAAAATTAAATAAACTGATCAATAAACATGGACACTCACCGTCACTCACTTTTAGAGCAGACATGCATAGAAAGAAGCAGATGTATACGGCTGCTGTGTTTACGAAGTGTGCTTAAAAGTGCAGAAAAAGCCAGTCCTTCCTGGAAATTCCCTGAGAACAGTCACATTATAAAATGTCTGTTTGTTTAACTCAAATGCTTCAGTCAGAACAATTTCAGCTTAAAAATTTTTGAGAGAATGTTATAGATTTGTGCCTAGCTTCGTGTTGGACTTTGCCATTGTAAACTTTTGGGATTTAGAATTTCTGATTTTGGGGATGATTCAGTAACTGGACTTCCTCCCCCTTAGAAATGACTGCTTTCTGAAAAAATGGGACCCATGAAAATGCTATTAGCAGTAAAAATGATGGGAACATAAGTTTCACTGAGCAGATGCACTATCTGCTCACAGTAAGCAAATATCAGCTTCAACCCCAAATTTAGATAAGAAATCTAACTTTCTTGATAACCAGACATATTGTGTTTATCTGTCTAGTCTCAGCTCCTGTCATTACTGTAAGTATTTCAGATAAAAAGAAGCATGTGCTTTCCATGTAAATAAGAGATTAATGGCAGGTTTTCAGTTTTGAAGATCTTCTTCAGTTTGTAATAGCAGTCAAAGGGCTCCTGCAATTTGACTTCTTAATATAGCTTTTCCTCTCCCTCTTGTTCTTCCATTTCCTCCCCTTACAAATTGAGTACAAGTATCTATGGTTTGTACCCAGCTAAGAGCTCTTCTCCAGATACACTTGTATTGAATGCAGTTTTTCTAGAAGAGATTAGTCGCAGCATATGGCTGGAATGTACGAGTTCCTTCCCATCATATTTAGCAATCCTGTTATTTTTTTGGCATTCATCTAAGTGTTGTTTTCCTGTAAGGAATGTTTCTTTCTTTGCTTCTTCCATCTCCATCACAAATGTTTTTATAGTCCTTTGCATTTTCCTTAATTCTCGATCTACAAGATAATGTGGTTTGTGCAGAGGCTGGATACTAATTGTAAAAGTTTTTCATTAATAAATGCTCAGTTTTCAGGAAGTTCAGATGAATAACCAAATCCCAGTATTCAACAGCTATTCCATTGATAGCACTTGCTATTAGTCCTGTTAGCGATGATTTTGTATTTGGAAGAATAAAGTCAGTAGTTTTGCTCCCAAATTAAAGCATGTTGGCAGATTTGCTGGGTGCAAGATGCAGTTTTACTGAATTGCTTATGATATTTTGAATTCTCATTTTGCATGAGGTCGAGTCTGTAACACAATCTGTTCTCAGAGAGAGATACATTAAAAGCTGCCTCTTCTCTCAAAATGGGAAGACATTAACAGGTATAGACGGCTGTGTACTTTATTGCCAGTTCACATGGCAACCAGTTAAAACAAAGCAAAACAAAAATCCCGAACCTGAACATAATATAAACTGAAGGAATGAAAAAGGAATGTAGTGTCCATCTTTAGGGACACTCTATCCTCCTCTGCCACTTTATTCTGGTACTGTATGGCATGGAAATATTTCTGAATGTGAAAATATTTTTTTAATTGACAAGAGCAATATTCAGTATAACCTATCTTTGTAGTAACAATGGAAATACTCAGTTTTGGAAAATTAGGAAAATAACGAAGTTTAAACAAATCTTGCAAGGCTGCTTCATATTTTTCAATGGGATTATTAGTAGTGAAAGGAAAGAGTCTATACTGCAGTCACAGCAGAGAGCTTCTCATCATTTACAGGACAGGGGCCGAAAAATCAGAAGAAATGTAGAAAATTAATGAAGCTGTAATTGAACATATTTGAGATTTGAAATATATGCTAAAAAATGAGCAGGAAAATCCCTTGCATTTTATTCACATTTGAGTATGGTTGGTGGTACAGTAAGTAAGAATAAATTGTTTAGAAAAAATTCAAACTTTGTATTTTAGCTGCAAACACTTTCCCCTGCCGGCAGGAGCTAAAATTAGAGTAGATACATTTATATTGTTACATAAATGCACATTTTGCAACAACTGCAGATGCTGCCTGTCCTTGCAGCAGCTCAAAGAGACATCAGTAGGTACATGGGATGATTAGGGGAGCTTGCATATGTTACATGAATTCCAATCAATATTACAGAATTATTCTGTAGTTCTGAAAATTGTTTTGTGTTGTGAATACTTCTTGGCAAATATTTATCTGCATTTACTGACAAGTTTTCCAACATATACCCTTCAGCCTCAGGACAATACTTAAATTTTAGTGACTGTCCCTTGACCAAAAATGAATACACTTCATTAATCTGCAGGAAGAGGGTGGAATATGACTAAACACAGAATAAAGAGGTCACGTGTTTAAATAGAGAGAAACTCCCAGCATCACGTGGGAAGCCTGTCACAAAACACTGCAGGTAAAAAGAGAGGAACTGTGTGTACCTGGCTTAACTGTTGGTCTTGCTAAGGTAAGCTGGGCTGAAAAGACTCCAAGGTTCAGAAGTAACTCAGGATGCACTGAAATGTCATGAAGATACTTAAGGAACAGCTTAAGAGGATGAGAAACTCTGCATGTTTGCAAGACTTACCTATCTCCAGAACCATGTATTTTTCATACTTACGTAGCGAACAATTTTGCTTTTATGGGTGTTGAATACCTCCAGTGTGATATGGTTATGTTGAGGAATAGCTCTCCTGTCTTTTTGGTGTGCAAACTGGGGAGACAGCTGGCTGCTGGAGTTGAGGAATAATCTGTAAGGTTAGCACAGGGACACAAGCAGGGAGATTAGTCGTCAGGCAAGTCCTGATGGATGGGTCCTGGAAATACTCGAGGAGGGAGCAGTCAGGTGGAAATCCTGTGAAGCAGAGTTTGATCAGACCAGTGATGGAGCTGGCTAGTGAAACTACGAATGATGCAAGCTTGAACGGCTCTAAAAAGTAAAGCTTTATGGACTCTTCATGATTTTTCCTATTATTTATTTAGCAGCCAAGAGGGTCAGAAATATTCAGTAACTTGTATTTCTCTGTGAACATTTGTATTATCTCCACATCTCAACATCCTGATTTCTGCAGAGAGCAGATGGACACTTAAGAGTACTTGTTTACAGTACTTTCCAGCAGCATTTTCCAAAGTATTCACTGATAGCTTTACCCTGCTTGAGGAATATTTTCTTATAGGACGAACATCCTGTGTCTCATGAATAACTAAGCTCAGTGGGGTGGGAGGGTGAGTCTGTAGCTCTGCAATTCACCTGGGAGAGAAGAGGCTTTGATCTTGGCTTTTCCTCGATACATGGAAATGTGCACGCATCTGGGCCAAACTGCATAAGGCTTGTTTGAATGTGCACTGGGGAATGCAGGGGCCTAAAGCAGGTTGGTGTTATTATACTGTATTGTTATGGTGTTTGCACACAAGAATTGGCCAAGAAAAGGCATTGTGAGAACAATAAGCAAACCTCTGTAAACATCGGTTGTCTTTGCAAACTGCGGCAAGTGGGAATGTCAAATTGCTCTCGTTCCGCTTTGAGTTCAGCTCATGTCTGAAACAGTGAATTCTCATCTGAATTACCTTGATCTAGATGTGAGACAGACTGATGTCTCGCATCTCACAGTCTCATTGGACTTTCTGTGTTTGAAATCCCAATTGTCCTCTTTTCTGAGACTTGCAGCTCACTTATTCCAGGGAACAGGAAAATACTTTCTGAGCAAAAAGTGGTTGGGGTTTTTTTGTTTGTCTGTTTTCAGTTGTGGTTGGTTTTTTTTGAGTGGGAGGAGGGCAGAGAGGAGGTGTGGTATGGTTTGTTTTGTTTTGTTTTTTTCTGGTTTTTGTTTGGTCTTGATAGGAGACATATCGTAAGCCTTAACTCTGAGTTTCAAAACAGTTTTTGATTCTGCTTTTAAAGCTGATGGTTTATCAGTAGACACAGGTTTCAGCTTTTATTTTGTGTGTTTTCCTGACCAAATTTCAGATGCTATTCACTCGCAGATCTCAGTGCGATTAGCACACAACCCTAACACCGTTCAGGATGCTCTGTGCTTGCCTGCAGCTCTGTTTAAATGGAAAGAATGGCCTTTTACAAGGTCACAAACAGTTTTTCACCTTTCTTATGTAAACTTTAATATGCAGAGAAGGTCATTCTTCTCAATACCACCCTCATTCAACAGAACTAAGTCTTAAGTGAATGCTTATTTAGCCTACTACCTGAAGCTGAGCCAATACAGGAGTACATGGAAAAAAACCCATGATTTGTGTCTCTGAAGACGAAGAAAATAGACCGCAAAGCTTTTCTTTTAAAATTATACTGTATATCTGATGTTACATTGACTTATTTAAATAGTATTTTTAAAAATAAAACTGTCTAATGGTGATACAAAGCATAAGAGCTGAACGTGCTTAAATTAGTTATTCCTGTTGGACCACATTTTTGCATTTCCTTCGAAGATGTATAGAATCATTTTTCTAAAGTAAGTGGGCATTATATTTTTGGTAGGATGAGTACGGGATCTATAAAGTTATTTGATTTCTGGCTCTCTCACACATTGTAATCCTTAAATATGGTAGGTTTGTATGACTTTCTGTACTTTAGATTGCTTATTAATGACTAAAATTGCATTTATTCTGTTGTGGTTTAACCCCAGCCAGCAATTAAGCTCCAGGTGAAAGTGAATTGGAAAGGTAAAAATGAGAAAAGTTTTGGGTTGAGATAAGAACAGTTCAATTGTTTTTCTTTTCATAATAATGGTAATAGCAATGAAAATAAAAATAATTAAGAGACAGAAATAAAACTCCAAAAAGACAAGTGATACAAATGGAAGCCATTGCTCAGCAACAAGTGCCTGATGCCCAGCCAGTCTGTGAGTGGTGGCCCCTGAGCCAACTTCCCCCTCATTTTATTGCTGAGCATGATGCCATATGGTCGGGAATATCCCTTGGGTCGGTTGGGGTCAGATGTCCCGATTGTGTCACTTTCCACCTTTTTATGCGCCCCCAGGCTCCTCGCTGGCAGGGCTGTATGAAAAGGCCTTGTCTCTGTGTAGGTACTGCTCTGCAATAGCTAAAATAACTCTGTATTAATCCTGTTTTCAGCAGAAACCCGAAACACAGCCCCTGGTAGCTACAATGAAAGAAATTAACTCCATCCAAGCCAAAACTAACACACTCGAACGTGTTTTAATTATGGTTCCCTGTAGGCCACACTACAATATCAAACTGTATAAGTCTTTCATGGGTTTTTTTGTTTAATTAGCAGAGTCGAAGTCTTTAGCACAAATGGATTACAATTCCCAGTACTAGATGAGACTGCTTTAGAACCACAGCATGCTTTTCTTTTGTTTGACATCCCCTTCTCCTCAATGTTTTTCTAATCCTATTATTTCCTTTCTTCAGAACTACAGAATACAGTAGTTGCATCCCAGAGAGGAAAGGACAGACTGACAAGATGACTCGCTGCTTATGCTGAGTTGATAGGTTGTTTAAATCCCGCATTTGTAATGCAGATGGAAATAAACAGTTTCTGAGCAAAAGCTGATTAAAGAATTTAGTCAGAATTTTGTATCCCAAAGAAATTGCTTGCTTAAGCAAAGCAAAAACATTGATGGGGCCCACGTGATTAACCAAAAAAACTCACCAACCCCCTCAAAAACCAAAAGCAAACCACAAAAAATCATAAAAGCCTTGTCAGATACAAGACCTCCAAATGACCAATTTCATGATGAAGTCACTAAACTTTATTAATTTAACATGAGGGTAAAGGATATTGAAATAGTAATGCCTGGGATCACATAGCATTTAAGAGACTCAAACTTCAGCTCTGCAAAGGCGAGGTGGCCCTATGGTGAGAATTACTGTAACAAGCCCTGAAGCAGGATGTGTTTCAAGGTAGACAATCTGGTGAGCCAGTGTGCAAAAAAATTTTCTTTCTTCCTTTTCTGTTGTTACACACATGCAGAAACCGTGGATGTAAATGAGATCCTCAACTGCTAATTAGAGCTGAGCCCTTCTATACCCTTGACCTTTTGGCAACTTTGGGCTTAGATTCCAAATCCTACATTGACTTTTTGATTATTTGAGTTAGACCTGATTTCTGAATTACAGAATAAGAGAATTACAGCCAGATATGGGTATGAACTCTTATTAGCCCAGACAGTGATCTGTCTTCTAAGCTGTTGTTTCTGCAGTGCTGTCTACTCTCCACTAACTCATCAATAAAGCATATTTATTGAATTTAGTTTATTTTCTTGAATATTCTGAGGCCTTCCCTTTCTTGCCAGTTACTGTGAATTTATAAGCTTTTGTAATAAAGATCTGTTCTTTAATATATTGCCTTTGGCTTATTTAGAGTCATCCTCTGAAATGCCCCATGGGGGGCTGTAATTTAACTTCACTTTCTAGAAACAGAAATCTGAGTATCCTGTTAAAAGTGAAAGTTTAACACTGGAGGCAATCTGTGAATTTTAGGCTAAGAAGCTGGATGTATGAATTCAACTACAAAATATGTATGAAAAAGTCTTAATTGAATAACATACTATAAAATCAGGGTTCATGGGAAAAACACAGAAGAGTATAGACTCCTTTGGGTAGCAACGGAGATACAATTTTATACGTAGCTTTTTGATATTTTGGCTGACTGTTAAATACAGATAAGCTGCACACTAATCCCAATGCTTTCTTCTGGGGATGCAGTCATCAGACAGCATCCACCAGGCAGTAACAAAGCAGCAGACATGCAGCGTGCCAGCACCTGAACTAAAAAGCAGCTGTGACGGTGTCAGTGGCAGAGACATTGTTTGATGTAGCAGCCAGCAGCAGCTCAGTGCCTCCCAGGACAGCAGGTGAAACTGATTTTGTTCCACCAGAGATGGCAGAACAGCCCTGGCCAAAGTCGTGCTTCTCTTGGCATGGGCAAGAGTGGAGGAGGATGGAAGTGAATCAGGAGGCAGAGGAGAAAGACCCAGAGAAGCAGCCGTGTTTCTCATGCTGGGGGCTGTGGGAGGCAGAGGACAGCAATCCCTTATGCTCGGAGGGGTCCAGTTCTGCCCTCCAGCCTGACCCTCCCCCCTAACTCCCCTGCACAGACACGCACAGACACACGCACACTCCCTTTCCCCTTGGTGCAGCAGCCGCAGTGCGGTCCAGGCTCCAGGCTGGTCTCAGTAGGCAGCAGGACCACAGGCAGTACGTCATCCCTGGCTGCCTCCTGCTCTCCGCTGTGAGCTGCCTCACTTGCTGGTCTCTGCCCTCTTAGCAGTGCTTCTGTCACCTGGCCTGAAATGCAAATGCCTGATAGGCGTGCTAACAGAGCTGAGGAGACTGCCCATAAAAATTGAGATTTTGGAATTAAAAGCACCCTGTAAAGGTAGTTGAATGTTCCCTGTTACTCTGGTATCTTAAATCCATACAGTATTGATCCTTGTACCTACCTCTGATGGTGATAAGTATTTATTTCTGTCAGAGATGAAAGGCTTCTGGGATGGTGATGTGCCTGAGGAAACATGAGAGATGAATAGCAGAACAGTGAACTGAATCCAGGTCACAGCTCAGCTCCCTAGCCAGGAGCATGGCCTTTGTTTGCTTGCAGCGTCACAAGTCCTCCAGGGTCTGCAGGAAGGACTAGGGTTCTCTCTGACTACTTATAATGCTGACTTGAGCTCTGGGAACATCTCTCAACTCCATGAATGTACCTGATTGAAGAAATTGTGGGCCCTGATTAGAGTGGTCAGGATGTATGATCCCATGCAAAAAGTAGATCTCTCTTAGAACCTCTGGGCTTTATTGCTCTCCCTAAATCTACTGAAATTATAGTCTGTCTTTCACAGCTAATTAAGAAGCTTCTAATTTCTAGCCTAACCATGTGCATGTCTCCATTTCTTCATGTCTTAACATTATAATTTATGTAAATAGCTCTTTTGTCTTCCAATACTTTTTGTCTCTTCTGAGAGAAACAGATTACCGTGGTAGGACTGAATGTGAGTGGTTTAATTCAGTGCAGAACTTTATCCTGAGTATACTTTGCAAGCGTTATGCAGAATTTATGTAGACAGAGATCTGAGGTACTTCAAAACTATTAATTAGGATATCCTGTTAGCTTCACCCTTTTGTAGGTAGGTATTTTACCATTTCATAGAGTGCGGTCAAATGCAGCATTCTAGTGTCTCACCCTTGCGAGGTCTTCCATTCTTGACTTTAATGTGTTGAGTTTTTAAATATGTAACCTACAAACATAACAGAGTACAAGGTTTGAAGGTAATTTTTTACCTGATTTTATGTTTATTGCTGAAGTATCTGACCTTCTAAGGTCACTAATTGGGAGTTTGGGTGGTGTTTTTTGGCTGCCTCCACTTTCAGCATCCAGAAAGATTTCTTAAAATAAGAAGAACCTGACATTAGAAAACGCTTAAAAAGCTTTGTTCACTTTTCCAGGTGAATCACCATCTGTCTCGTCTTTCCATCTTATAATTTAAAAACATTTTGATGAATATTATCAAATTCCTTTCAGGCTGTTAGTTGATTCTAAGATGGCATACAGTGAGATTGCATAATTATTATTTCCATCTTCAACCAGTCAAAAAGATTTATATTCACAATTGTGTTATCAAATATAGCTGTATTGACAATCAAGGAACTATATTGATTGACACCTTCCAGGGATTATTGCCATATTGTCTAAACGATACCAGTGCAGGACTTTGCTAGAAACTTAAAGAACTTCTCCCCTCTTAGATTGTAATTGGTGCTGTACAGCCCTCCGTGAGTGTGGCTGTCATGCAGTAATCATGCATTTGGAGAATTATTATACCACTGTGAACATCTTCAATTTGGTTATTTTGACAATGTCAGAACACTGACATTTTTTAGACTTCTTTTTATGACTAGAATGACTGTAGACTGTAGACTGTATTCTGTGTCTAGATGGTTGCTCATCATAAAATGCAGCTCTGGTAGTGAGGAGGGAGTAAAATACACTGAATACATAAATCTCTAAAATATTTTTGGCTATTGTTGTTGGTGTTGAGGTCTTACAAGTTTCACCTTCTGATACCAGCAGGACTTACTTTAAATTTAAGAGTATTTCAGGGGAAAAATAAGTAAAACAGTCCTTATGGCAGCAGATACAGTATTACTGTAATAAGGGTTTTCAATATAAACTATATTATGCATTACAAAACTATATAGTCAGTATAGTTTGTAAAGTATTTTGAAAGAAAAATGTTTGCTTGATTCTGAATTATTAGTTTAACCCTCCGGCTGTTGGTATTCAAGAAATAGTAATGTAATGTAAGCACACTTGGATCCTGGTTTGGCTTTTACATATGCCTGTAGGTGCAAAAGAATTTCAAACAATTGAAATGAAGAAGCAGTGTAATGAGGAGGCTCTCCTAAATTATGCAGTGCTAATATTCTCGCTCCCAAGATTTTGTGTGTTGTAAGAAGTTTGCCAACTGTGCTAAAGCAAAATGGGATGATTGAGGGAGATGTGAGTGGGGGTGAAACTTTCCCAGAAGAAATGAAGGTAGGGTGAAGAAAATAAAGTGAAACATGGAAGTTTTGGATGTACAAATTAAACTGTCCCAGGAGCTGTTTTTTGTGGTGTACGATGGTCACTTTTCTAAATCCTGATGCAAACTCATCTGAAATGTGTGAGAGTTTAGCATGCATAAGAGAGACAAGATTTAGCCCCATATGGCTTATCACTTTGATCTTCAAAGGTCAATTTTGTATTGCTGAGCCAGTATTGAATAAGTCCCCAATTAATTAGGAAGAGAAAACACTTCTGTTCAGAAAAAAGGTGCATCTGCTCAGTGTTACTTTTTTTGCAGCACAGAAATTAATGACCGCGAACAAAACAATGTTTCCTGTTCCATTCGCTCTGTCCTTACAGAACAGCAATAATGCAGGACACACCCTCACTAGCTATTCTGATGTTTTTATCATTTACCCTCCCTGACTAACAACAGTAATAGATATAAGCCTTGCATGAAGTGGACTTTGTTTTCTTTGGTAAAAAGAAATTAGATTATCCTTTGTTTTTTGTATAACATCTTTCATGTAAACTACCTTCCAAAACACATTGTAGAGGAAGAGCAGCAACAAAAAGGAAAGCAAAAAACAAAATAGTGAATACTTGCTATAGACAAGAGAGAAAATGCAATCTAAAAAAAAATTGTATGTTAATGAGATTGATTTCAATTTCACATGACAGAAAAGACATTCACACCTAGAAATAATAACACTAAGTGAAGAAGCAGAGAGACCTGTGTTAAATGAACTGAGGAAAAAGAGAACTAATAATACCTTTCGCTAAATTTGCTGTATGAATAATTAAGCAAAACCCCTTTGAAATCCCAAAACCCGACTCACCAGTATCTTTCTGCTATTTTGCAATGCTCAAGTGGTTTCTGTGGTGGGATGGAATGAGCCTGGGAAAACTGTGGGTTTGTTTTTGCTGTTGCTTTTTTTTTTCCCGAAATGTGGATGAGGAAGCCATTTTACTAATATTTTTATTGTGGTTACTCCATTTCACTCCTATAGCATCAGAAATCAACAAAACTTTAGCCTGCCTGGTCTACAAGTGAAATAGGAAATATCTTTTTTCTACAGACAGAGGAAGAAGAGGATATGATTCTTGAGAGTTGCTTATGGGTCAGCTAGAAACACATCCTCAGTGTTTTGTCTGGAATGAGATGACAGAACAATTTCTTCCACCACAGATCACTCTCCCAATTGGTTTTGCATGTCACATGAATAGAGGGTTGTTAGCAGATATATTTTGCATGTAAAAAGCTGAGAATTTGCATTTTGTTTATGTCAGACTGCAGAATTTGGACTTTAATAAAGCCTCTGCAGGAATCCTCTTGCACTGCAAGTCAACTTGAAGCAATGGCCTGAACAATAAAAGCTGTAAATTTAAGACCCATTCAGCAGGAGACTGATGTGCACATTACTTCAGATGTATTCAGAATCCCACAGATGCTTCCAGTGCCTGCATGTTCACATGCTGGGAAAAGATCAAATAAGGAAGTCAGTTTGAGATTTATGATAATACCAGTACTGCAGACTTCAGAATGAGTGGTGCAATGTGTCCTTAATATTATGCTTGAATTCTCCAGAAGAAAATACTGTGGGGCATTCTGTGTAATCAAGACCTTTGTTTTTTTGCCCACAAAATGCGTGGGGAGGAGTAGAGGGGATTCAGGTGGATTAAAAGAGAACATTCTCAGTTGAACTGAGCTCAGCTGGCTGCCGTAGCTAATGTGATTTACTCTAACCATAGGTATTTCAAAGAAAGGGATTCTAAGTCCTTTAGGAGGCATTTACCAAAAACATTTGACTGCAGTAGGGTTTTGCTAATTATTATTACACGAATTGTTGGTAAAAGAATGATACAAAAACCAGCGTGGAGCAAACACAGAGATAAACTGAATTTTGGATCAGTGGAGTCCTTGGATTTTTGTCTTTTCTTTTGTGTACTGTATACTTGCCAGGAATGCATAGATAAAAAATGAGTTCCTAAATAATTTTGTATGATGTGAATGTTATAATGATGAATCAAAGATAATTTGATTCATATGGCATTTTTCCACACACCTACTCATCTCGAGGAAGAAGGAGAAACGAATCTGCCTTTCCACCTACATAACAACACAAGGCGCCTGAACTTAGATAAAATAAGCTACTGGTGTTGATATAGTTGCCTGGATAGATATATTTATCGTGTTTTAAGTAAATGTGAAAGAAATGCCAAAGAAAGAATGTGCTGTCCCAAGGATAGGTTCAGAAATACAAAATGTCAATACCTGTCCTTGTGCTTTCCTTTCATTTACCATCAGCAGGCTGATACTGAATTTTCAGTAAAAAAAGTAACCAAATTACTTTTGTTTGTAATTTGTCATCATACTGGGAACTCTTTTTTGCTATTATCATTAATTGTTCTAAACCACAGTGAACCTAAAGAAGGGTCTTTCAACCTCCTTTCCTTAAAACACAGCTCTGTGACAAATGCTTTCTGTTATCATTTAACAGAATTTTTTGACTAAAGTTCAGATGGTAGGATTTTCCCTAACTTCAGAGAGCTATAGTTGCACACTGTATACCAATGAGGTAGAGAGTAGTTGCTTATAAAGTTAGTGGGTATCTCAAACACAAGGGTATTTCAGAAATCAAATCATGCTGCTTCATTCTGAAAGCAGAATTTTCTTAAATACCATGCAAGAATCTCAGTTAATCAAACATACATTTCTGTGTCTGTGCAGCATTTATTTAATTTTTTTTCTTATCAGGTAGAATTTAACGTAATGTCATGGAAGATCTTCCTGATTTAAGTTATCAAGCAGTTTATGCTGAGGGACTTGTTAAAGCAAACTTTTCTTATTCCTTCTCTCAGAGGAATCTCAGCTTTGGGGAGAGGGGAAGCAAAGGTCAGCGGAAGGCTGCAGACACAGTCTCCAACCTTGACCCACCTGGACAAGGTGGATTTTCTGGCTCCGGAGAGGCTTGGGATGTTTGCAAGGCAGCTCCCTTGCCACTGTGTTATGTGCATTTCGAGGAGGCAGGGAGGAGGCCAGTGCATGGCTGCCACTCCTGACACCTCAGGCTGCCCCTGTGCTCCATCTTGCTGGAAGTTCGTGCTTGTCTCTTCATGAGGAGCTGACACCAGCTCATTTTGATGCTGATAAATGTGCCACGGGACCTGCTTCCAGCCCTCTCACCCATAAAAGCCAGCTGCAGTGGTCACCGCGGGGCTATTGGATGGAAGGGACTGATGAGAGCAAATCCCCTGCCTTATTTTTTGCATTTAAAATTGGACAAACCCATTTTTTCTCCAAGGAATGAGAAACAAGAAGAGTGGGTGTTTCTCCTTCTAATGGCCAAGCCTTCACAGTTCATTGTGCTGCACTGTGGGTTTGGATGGTGGTTTTGCACTATATTGAGTGAAAGGCCCTTATGTTACTCTGTGAAGTCACTTTGGAGTCTCACGGAAACTTTAAATCACTTTCTCCCTTCTTTTAATTCCTTTCCCATTGTATGAGGTTGAACTTATTTGCCTGAAGTATATGATACACCTCAAAAGGGAAGGGAATTATAGATGAGGAGTTTTGTGAGATACGTTCACTGAAAAATTGTTGCAAAAACATAATGATGATGTTAAATGATAAGGTACTTGGAGGGTAAATTGTGCTTAAGCAAATGCAACACACCTTTGAATTAAAAGGACAATCAGACTAATGATCACTTTAGAGACAGTTAATTCTGGTGCTTTGTAAAAACTCTCTGATCAGTGGTTGCAGTGGGCAAAGGGTTTTGCTTATTCCAGCATTTTTTCAGAAGTGTATTAATAACAAGGTAGGTAATTGTATTTATTTTATATGTTTAACCTTTCTACATTTAAAAAGGATTTTCTTTATCTTCATTTACCACAAGCCTTGGATAAATTTGATCAATACAATTTTAGATATTGCACATAAGAGTCCATGTGCAAATGAGGGAAGAAGATAATTTATGCTTTCAAATGTAGGTGTATTTCAGGGTGGTATATACAGCATGAAAGCAATACACAGAGGCTTTGCCTTGCTCACTTGAAAAAAAATGGTCATACCTTAAAGAAAAAAGCAAAAGTAAAATGAAGAAGTAAATAGGCTAGGAAACACATTTTAAATCTTAAAAAATATCGTCATCTAGTTCAATTGAAGTCTGACTATGTGAAGTGTACTGAGAGCAGTCTGGACTGAGAAAGATTGCTGTGGAAGTCACTCGAGCAAAGGTGGTAGGCAGGGAGCTGGTTTCACAAAGATGTAGGCAAAGAAATGGTGATACCATATTTTGTCCAGTTTACAACTGAATGGCTGCTTTGATGGAAGGTACTTAACATATAATTGTGTTCTCTTCGAAATAATCTGTCCGTGAGCAAAGCTTCTGCCTAACCCTATAAATTACTGGTTGGGTTATGCCCTGGAGTATGAGAGTTTACTGCCCTATGAAATTGTTTTTGTTCTATCTACTGTAGCATAGTTTGTTCTCATTTTTCATATAAATATCTAATGAACATTCCAAACTCTGAAAAATGAAACCCTTTTGGTGACTTCAGAGGGAGCTATGCAGTATGAAATAAGACTTGTAGAAGCAAACTTAATGAAATTGGTGAACTCAAATCAGTAACCAATTTTGTCTTGTTAAATTTATTGTTATAAATACAATTATTTTAAAAGCATGGGAAAAGATTTTTTCAGCATCTAATATGAGAACTTTGCCTTAAAACACTGCAGTTACTGGATAGGTACAAACAGAAATAGACGTAGGAAATCACCATGTTTGAACGTACCGCAAGAAGGGGTTCAATATGTACCAGATAACTGCTAGGCCATTGTAAAAAGTCACTAAGAAAATATAGCTGGGATTATTCTGTAATTAGTGTTTTGAGTCATTCATTAAAAAAAAAAAAAGTTCTCTTGATTCCAGAGCACCAAATTGCTTGTCAAAGATATCTGGTTCTTGATTTCAGTTGTCCTAGAAACTAAAGAACTTGTTACTTCAAAAAGACTTTCTTGCAGCCTTTAGAGATGTGCGTATATGCCTGTACATTCAGATTCTTGCATATGCTGTTTTTCTTGGCCAGTTTTCTGGGGTCTATGAAAAAAATCTGCAGACGCACATATGGGGATATAAAAATATATCTACAGTTTTAGATACTAGAATATTCTGGGAAGCTGCATAGAAATGTATCTAAATATACTTGGCAGATCTGTTCTTAAAAGAGGGGGGAAAGTGATGTGTATATAAGATGAATAAGACCACCAGCTTAACTAGAAGGCAAAGCTGCAACGTACATGCAACGTGGGGAAGACTTTGCCACGACATTAGGTTCAAACTATGTTTTTTGGAGCTTAACACTGTCATCATGAAAAAAGAAAAAGGAAAATTCATCTTTAGGCACTGTAAAGTTTAGGCTTATTGATGTCGAGGGAACCCCTGGACGATCTACTATAGCTTTTGCCTGTGTTCAGGGGGACTAAGTGTATTAATGAAGAAAAATTCTAGCAAGGGCTTTTGATGAGCATAAAGGCACCTTCTCTCAAAAAGCCCTCGAGCTGGAGATTATCTAAGGCTAGAACAATGTGCCAGCACATATGTTTCTTCTTCCACTCTGCCATTATGAGTCATAGCCAGAAAAGGACTATCAGGGAAGATGAACCTTTGGTCAGACACATAACGGCTGTTCTCTGGTAGAGATTCCCTTGCAACTGGAAATCCAGTGAGCTCAGTTAGCAAAATTTAATTAAATGACAGCTGGCAGGGAACTTTCAGCCACAAATGTGGGGAGAAAAAAAGGCTATTCCAAATAAAAATGTGGAACTAAGTCCTTCTGCAGAGTTGCAAAAAAGTATCCTTTCCTGTCATATATACAATTTTATTAGAAGGAAGGAATTCTGCCCATTCTAGACTTCAATCATAAAATTATAATAATAGGCCTTTTTCCTAGTCTCTTCAGTGACAAAATGCAACAAATCATTTATTCTTTGAATTTATCTCATTTTTCATTATTAATTATCAACAAAGTGTGTAGAGGTGTTTGCTGCCTATATGTGGTCTGAGAAGCAATGGTGAGAGTTTTCATCTCTGTGGAGATTCTGTGAAATCAGCCAAGGAATGAATTTGTGTCCAAACTCCACTGTAACTGCCCAGGGACATGCTGTTTTCCTGAAATGAACAGGGTTTTTTTCTGACAGAGTATTGGCGTCCATCTCTTAGAGGGGTGGAACTCTGCATACCCAAGCTTACATTACAGTAATATTTTTTCAGTTGCATCCTGTCTGTGAAAACTGATTTTGAGTCAGTCATTTAAGTCCCACCGTGCTGGTTCATGCTTGGAAAGGATGACCCTAGCTTTGTAGACAGAAGTGTCCGAGGAGAATTGAGGAGAGAATTTAAAAGATACTCTGAAAATAGTGCGAAGGTGCTCGATGGGAAAATACCAGGAGACTGGGGCATGATTAAAATATTTTCTTATCCTCTCCATTGCTAGTCACTAGATTTAGCACTTGAGAGAAGCTGGGCTTCTTCCTGGCTAGCTCTGAGAACAAAATCTAAGTTGTCTATTAAGACATGATCTTGATAATTCCTCAGAATTTACAACTTCAGAAGGCAGCTCTATGTACATGCCCTTGTGTTAATTTTTGATAGGTCCTTGCCTGTTTCATTTCACTGCCTCTGGCTCAGGGACCCGGACTGACTGTAAATTCTCCAATGCCATAGGCATCGTTTCACTGTGCCTTGTTAAAAAAAAAAAGAAATATTCTGTTGGCTTTGATTTTAAATCAGGCTCTCACTGTGCCCTAGTCGAGCTTGGCATGCAATGGCAATCTGAGGCATGCAACTTGGAGGAAAACACAGCAACACTGTGAGAGCAGGAATTCAATTTAGGAAGTCCCATGTGGGATTGCCTCTGGACTTTTGTCATCTGCAGCATTGCCCTTCAGCTTCTAAAGGACTAACCTGAATCTAACAGCCGCACAGATGGTTAAAGGTGATTTCTAGGATACCTGGATACTAGGATATTTTCCAATAAAAAATCAGGCAGCATCAAAAGAAGCCGATCAATAGCTAATTCTATTGCACGTAGTTTTGTGCTCTTAATGTCCTTTTTCCAGATAGGATTTTACAACAAAGACTTGCTGCTGGAGTCTCTTTAAGTGCATGACAGATGCATTTCCTTCCTTAAGTACTTTTGGTCTTGACTACAGTTATGGTGGTGAGGAAACGAAGCATTCGTCTTCTGTTTCATTTCATTATGTGACAGAATAGGACAGTGTCTTTCTCATGGGACAAGGGGGAGATTTGGTATGAAACAGTCATAGGTGCTGTGAATCACTGTAGGTTTTTGTAGGTATTCTCATCCAGAGGGAATTTCCAGAGAATAACGCTGTACTGTGAATATATTTTTTGGAGATAGGAGACTAACAGAGAAGCTGAAGATCCTTTCTGTTCCTCTCCTCCCTACCAACTATAATATCATGTTTCATGTTTTTCTTCCTATGCAAGAGGTGAATCGTAAGTCAAGTGAGTAGAAGTTTCACAGGAGAGGGAAAATTGTGCAAGTCTGAGTGGAAAATGGCTAGACTTTGGTTACAAGGATCGCTATGCGTGTAGTTGACTTCATATGGAAAACCTGCCAATGATTAGTTTATGTATCAAGAAGTAAAGCTGTCATTGTGAAAAGGGCTAGCCCAGGCTAAGCATTTTACAGTTTTACAAAAACTCAGATGAGTTATATTTGGACATTGAGGTCCTTTTGCATTCACCCAGGGAGCCCAAATCTGAAGCCTGGATTGGAGCATGTCTTGCAGATTGTACACAAATGCCTGGTATGGGTTCCGGTAGACCTCATGTGCATATGCCACTGTGGGGAAAGGCATGAGCACAGCAAGCTCACTTGTCCCTGACTTGTCTTCTTGTAAACAGATGTTGTACACAGTGGCTTTGGTGTCTTAAACTGGTGTATGTATATAATGTTGCTTTCTTCATTGGAATTATATTTGTTTTCAGACAAGCTATCAGGAGTGATATTCTGCAGTTAATATCTTTTTCTTTTTCCTCCCATATTACTTTTCTTTTCATTTTTTGGCTACTCTGTTCTAAAATAAGTTAGTCCCTCTGCAAGAAACAAGCACTGGAAAAAAGAGGCAGAAGTTCTTTGTGCTCTTCAGAGCTGTCTTTTGCTTTTTACTATTTGTTGTGGTTTAACCTCAGCTGGCAGCTAAGCCCTACGCAGCCCCTTGCTCATTCAGACTCGCAGCAGGATGGGAGAGAGAATCAGAAGGGTAAAAGTGAGAAAACTCATGGGTTGAGATAAAGACAGTTTAAAAGGTAAAGCAAAAGCCATGCACCCAAGCAAAGCAAACCAAGGAATTCATTCACCACTTCCCATGGGCAGGCAGGTGTTCAGGTATTGCCAAGAGGGCAGGGCCCCATCACGGGTAACAGTGCCTTGGGAAGACAAGCACCATCACTCCAAATGTCCCCCCCTTTTTTCTCCTCCCCAGCTCTATATGCTGAGCATGACACCATATGGTCTGAAATACCCCTTTGGTCAGCTAGGGACAGCTGTCCCCGCTGTGTCCCCTCCCAACTCCTTGTACACCCCCAGCCTCCTCACTGGTGGCGTTGGGGTGTGAGGCAGAAAAGTCCTTGGCTCTGAGTAAGCACTGCTCAACAATAATGAAAGCACCCCTGTGTTATCAACATTATTCTTGTCCTAAATCCAAAACATGCACTGCACAATCTACTATAAAGAAATTTAACTCTATTCCAGCCAAAAGCTGCACACAATCGAAACTGATTTCCTTCTTTTCCATCTTTCCGTCACTGAAAACTTTCTAAATGGTGGGAAAGGGATACTGTCTCTTCAAATACTGAATTTAGTGGAACTTTGTACATCTTTGGCTGATTGTGGTCTTTCTAATATAAAGAAAAATATTCTCAAAGTTGTAGTATTTTGGCTGCTATCAGAAATCAGAATATGAAAAAGTAAAAATGTTAATACTCAAATTTCTAGTAACTGCTATTGAATTTTTCTGGGTTTTGAAAATACACATTTGACTTGAAAATTTCAATGCAAACTCTCATAGTAGGTTTCTTATGAAAGGTTTGGAAGATCCTTGTTCCTCTACTCTTTCTTATAGCAGAAGTATGTATTTCACTGAGGAAATTTCTTTAAATAAGCAGAGCGAGAAAGTTCCTTGGAAGTCTGGAGAATAAAGGATTCATTCCTACTGCTTTTTTTTCCACTTCAAAACTTGACAGTGATTAATCATAAAGCATTGCAAACAAAGGTGTATTATTATTTTAGCAGTAGGCATTTGCCAAAGATTTTGTTTTAAGATCAGCACTATTATTTGTGCATTACACTGAACAATGAGTGATTGCAGCACATCTCTCCAGTCCTTACTTGCTTTGTTATCTTCTCTTTGTCTTCTGTGTTATCTTCATTTTTTTTTCCTCACTTGCTACTTTTGTCAAATAATATAGAACGGGATTTTTGTTACTGTGAGGTGGAGTTTCTTTCTCATGAGTCCATAGGGCTAGTCATATATCTTCATTCAAGATACAACTCAGTAAATTTAAGTACCTTCATTTCCCCCCTTACATCTTTTGACAGATTTGATGCGCAATACATTTCAGAATTAATTAATTTTGAAAACATGTATTTCTGCATTTTTCTTTTATAATGTGTGAGATAGAAGTGCTCCATGAATAACAGATTTTTGTCTGGTATAATTTTTGATAGCTTTTGGGAAAAAGAAAAACATAATGGAGGATGCTTAAAAATGTTACATGTGATGAATTGCCTCAAATTACTGAAACCATGTGATCAGATGAGTAGTGTGGACAGAGAAACATCCTTCAGGCCCTTAATGAGGCAGTTTGTTGATCAAAGGTCTATGTGGAGGAGACTAGATGCATGCTGAAATAGGCTTTTATTTCATCTTGTATTAACAGCATCATAGTGTCCACTATTGTGCAATGCTCATAAAAGCAATTTTGTACTTGGTGACTATATTTTATGTGTTGTTGTTGTCGTGGTTTTTTTTGGTCTCATTCTCTACAAAATGTGGTGGACCTATCAAACCTGGTATTAGAAGGGAATGAGATGCAGACATCTTTTGTCAGTTACTATATACCATGAATGCATAATCTATGACAAAGCAACCACTTCCATTTCTTTTACAGCTAATGATGATTTACTGTAGCACAGGTATTATTTGCATGGAAAGAGTTAGATCTGGAGTATTGTAACATTAAAACATTAAAACCAGATGGAAATAAACCCATAGAGCGCTTGCAAGTTTTCATCTCTGGTAGAACAAAGAAGGGTGCAGCTCTGTGGCAAGGATTAAACTGTGGTCCAACCACCTTCCTGGTGTTTGATCTGTTTTCTATGTCTTAAGGCTTTCTACCATTTGATAGCTACATTAGTAGAAGTATCTCGATTTCCCTCTTACTGTAGTGTTAATTCTGAACAGAGTTGCATCCATTCATGATGCAACCGATGCAGCTTGGCTGGGGTTGAGTGAGATCCATATATTCTAGCTGAGACTTTCCAAGTTTGGACTAGGACAGCAAAACCTCTTCTTCCCACTGGCTGTCATTCTTTCCAGGGGATTTTACATTAGCTGTGCACTTTCATGGAAAGAGCGGGTTTTTCTGTTTCTTCCTGCATGGATAGCAGCTTTCTTGCCGTGTTTTTCCAACTTTGGTGTTATGTAGGGCCTTTGTTCCTTTCACGATGTTAGTGAAAATGAAGCCGTGTTTCTAGCATCTGAAAAAAGGATAGGTAGGGCTAAATCCTGTCCTAGTACAACTATTGACAGACTACATAGCATTTGATTCTGTTTGCTGGTCCTTTCCCACTAAGGCAAGTGCATCCCCACAGAAATAGTGATCTGAATCAGGTAACTCATCAGACCTCCTATCCAGAAACCTCAGTATATGTCTGCTGTATCATGTACAAGGTAGGATTAATTCAGAAGATTGATTTGATATTTGTGTCCTCAAACAAAAACCAGATGTGAGTAATTAGATATTCAATAAAAGTAAACACTGCTGTAATTCTGCAATTTATTTTATACTTTAAGGAAACTTTCCTGTCTGGCCATCCCGGAGCCTCTCTAGAAGTCACTCTCAGACCACCTGAGCTAGGTCTGAAATGCCTTCGCAGCAGGCAGCTCCAGTGAGCCAGTGGATGCCCTGCTTCACTGCCTATGCTCCCTCCACAGTCAGACAAGGTTTCTTTGCCTTTCATACTTGGAGTGCTCGGTCACCTGGCAGTGACACAGGTCCCCATGCCCTTTGTTGTGCTAAAGGTTGGCACCAGTTCGCTGCCTCTTGCCTCAGGCTCCTGCCCCCCAGAGCTCAACCTGCAGCTCTCACTGCAGCTGCTCACCCAGCCATCTGCACTGATACATGTACATAGTACCTTTTGTCCAAGAACAGGCAAGAGTCTTTTCAGCATTCATTACACTCCAGAATTAAGATCAGGCAAGAGTCTTTTCAGCATTTGTTATACTCCAGAATTAAAACCATTTCAGTGCTTTTACTCTTGTCCCAATGTTTCTGCATTGTTGTTACATGCCTTAAAGCAGACGGACATTGCAACTGTGTTCAGTTTGCAATCTCTCTTCGATTGCATGCATAGGTCTTCTGAACACTTTCCAGCTGCTTCCTTCAGCTATAAATTCTGAGGCTTATTGCAGCTGTCTGAGGATGTCTCCTGGTTAATAATTTTTGACCCAATGCTTTTTTTTTCTCTAGACCTTTATGAATTCAGTTAATCCTTTATCCCAACATGCTTGAAGAAATGACCAATTAGCTGATCTGCTCACTCCTGAACTTCTTCTCAAGAGACATATTACCACTTGTTATTAAATGCATAGAGACAGAAGGCTCTTGGTATTAAATGCATAGAGATGGTGCAGCAAACTTTCTTACAGCTACAGGATCTGTGTGGCCAACTTGAACTCAGTTACATTTTTAAAATTAGGTAGGCTTCTGTAAGTTTATATACATGGACAGCTGCAGAGTCAGTAACTCTTTCATTTTACTGCTGTGTTACAGAAGAAGCATTGCTGATTCTTAATATCACTATATTTTCGACTGGTGTAAAGAAACATAAAGACCTGAAGCAATATATAAGACTTAGTTTTATTCTCTCAATTTTTTATTACCCACAATGGTGAGAAGTCAGCAGATAAAGTTCCTTAATATTTTTAGATCCTAATGGTGTTTTTACCCAAGTGTCCAGCTCTCAAAGAACTTTGAAGTCAGATAAATAAAGTTAGATGCTAACATCAAAATAGATATATATATATATATAGATATATGAATTTTGAAAATGTAACTTGCAGCCTAGATACTTAATGAAATATAGCCAGCCTTCCTAATTTTTAATATAAGTTGACCACAAAAATTAATAACGTACAATTTGTTGTGTTTGGAAGAATGAGGGAGGTGGATGTCTGTTTTTGATGAAAAAGGTGTAACCAGACTGAGTTGTTTACAAACTGAAGTTAGAAACATTAAAAATTAAACTGATAAAGAGGGACTTTTTTTTCAGTAAAGATGATTATAAATAATTGGATAAACATCTACAGTGGTGTGGGACACCCTTCATGCCTTAAAATGCTTATGTTTTTAACTATGTACCCTTCAGCTCACATGGAAACCACTTGATCCAGACATTACAGGGTAGCATTCTTTGACTCACTACACATGGAACCACTCAGAAATTGTATTTCCATTACATTGAAAACTCTGATAAAAAAAAAATTAAAACAAATATTGAAATTTATTTTGTGAAATTTCGGAAATACACTGAGAAAATAAAACATTTACTTCTCAAGTATTTAATTGCTTTGTCTCAGTAGTGCTGGCATGTTATTTTGTACTCAGTTAAAAAAAACCCAAACAACGCAAGTAACAAATCCTGAAAACTGTACATTTGAAATAAAAAAAAATTCCCATTTTATCTTAATGTTTTAATATTGCTAAGATAAGAAATCCAACCACTATGTCGTTTCATTCTTTAAAACACACGTGGATAGCTCACTGTATCCATGTGCATCTCCATTTTGTTGTAGGAGACTGTGAATCTATGTCATTACTTTCTGGGCATTAGATTTACCTACAAGATTGCCTGTCAGAAGTGATCCCTTCTTGATTTTCATTGCAATTTCATGTTGAGAAAATCCCACAGAATTATCTTTTTCCAGTTTCAGAAAAAGAATTAACTGACAGTTATTTTTTGAAACTATCTTTTTGAATTTCCAATTTGAGGCTTTTTTGAATGTCACACTCGAGCTCAAACCTCACAAGTCAAACTCAGACTTATCTTCATTAAAGTAATTCTTTATATGCAAACCATTTTGATAGTTCAAATTATGAGGAAATAAATATTGGATGAATAAAGATAACCTAAGCTAAATCACACATATCTAATTTTAAGAATAATTTCTTGATATTGAACTTAAGGGTTGCAGGAATACATGAAGAAAGATAAAAATTGATTTTGCTGCTTGAAGATAGCAAAAACCAGAAGAGTTTGGTGTTTTTTTTTTTTTAATACAAGAAAACTGTGATTATTTTATGACCAAAAAGAAGAAGAATGTCTTCACTTCACAAAGCAGACCAAGAAGTTTCCGGATGAGAACATTAATCACAGCTGCTATTTTTCGTAGAAGGCATGATTAAAAGTCGGGTTCCACTGCCTGTGTACAGCATTTCAGTTCAAAGGAGGTGACTGAATGCAGTCCCTGAACACCACGATAGCATTAAGTAGCATGCAAGGGAGAAGTAGGATAGCAGCCTACTGTTAAAATCAGGCAACCCAGGACAACTTAACTGAAAAGTCTTTTATACCACTGGTAAAATATTTAAAATAAACAAGATGGGGAATGGAATAAAAACTGATAAAGTAAAGAGGCCTGCAGGGAGCAAAGTATCCTAAAAGAAGAAAGCTTATATTTATTTAGAAATAAATGTTTAAACAAAATCCAGTCCTTCTTCTGGTGGAATTTCTTTTCCTGCCTAAACATATTTATAAGGAATGCTATAAGCTCCTGTTTCATATTCATGATCTTCTATGAACCATAGTGGATTGTGACTTGGGACCTATACTTGGAGGTGAACTGATAATTTTTATGTCTAACCCTTCTCTAGAATTTCTTTGAATTGGCTATTAGCATCTCAACTCACCAGAATATCAAATCCAAGTCTTTGCAACTAGTCAGACCCACATGGGGAATTGTAGAAAAATGGAGGAAAGAATTAGGGCCATATTCAAGCAAATTTACTTTTGGAGGAGAAAGTACTTTAGGTAACCACATGCCGGGCTTTGATTTCATGCTATTACTTTTCTATAAGTCAGAACTGATGTTATTTTAAAAGCAAAATTTGAAAATATTTTAGAATTTATGAAATTTCTTTTCATGACCTAGGTTTCCCAGATCTTTAGAAAAGAAAAAAACCTCAAAAATACAGAGGGTCTCCTTTCCTCACTAAGGATGAGGAGATCCAGGATGTACCTGGCATGTAGCTAGAAAACAGAAACTAGCAGTGTACCTCTTTTTTTTATATTATGCCTCTACAAGTTCTAAATCTGCAAGTATCAAGAACAATGCTTCCTCGGGGGAAATGTTTATACCCCCTGTGATGATAAAAAGACATAGCTGTGAAAGCATTGCAACAGCTGACCAGTGAATGTAAGTGGAGGCCTATTTCAATGGCACTGTTTTGGCCGCAGATTGTTTTGAAGTTTGACTGGGCATCCCAAATCCTTTGTGAAGTAATTATACAAGGAGTCACTGTGGAGAGGAAACATCCTTTCTCACAGCCTTCCAGGATTCATTCTTTGCAGAATTATTTTACGGGTGGCTAGGTGATTTTTACCTATTTGTAAACATCTCCACTACAGATTTTTCTTTTAGCTTCTCACTTTCACAGCTATGCAAGTTGGCTTTCATTTACACAAATAGCATTAAAAATCAAAGGATAAAAAATGTGTTGTTTGGAGGTTGGGTTTTTGTTTTTTTTAAATCTGAAAAAAAAATCTGTAGGTTTGGAAATGGTGGGAACATTCTTTGCAGGTTTTTTCCATCAAATGCTGGTGTTAACAGAATCCGTAGTGCTACATTTGAAACTGTTTCTTCTGGGGGAAAAAAAAGGAAAAAACAAAAAGACAGTATTTTACTTTTCAGAATGGAAGTACAAAATAGCAGATCTCTTTTGCTTCATGCCACCTTAGAAACTGACTCTGATGACTGAAGCCAGTAGCCAGTGGTCTCATGTAGTGGCAGAGCTGCTTTATTCTCTCTTCCTTTTCTATTTTAGAATTAGCATCTGCTTCGACCGCAGTGTAAGGATCTGTGTGAGCACATGTGCTTGTGAAATATGCATGGCTGTATGCCTGTGAATACATGTAGGAATGTGAAAAACAGGTTCAAAAGGAATGGGTGAGTTGTATTTGTCAGAATGTTGTGTATTCATTCATAGTCTTGCTTAATGCTTTCTAATTTTTATTTTTTTTTGCAAAAGAATTAATAAATGTAAGACCCAACACTAAACTCTTTGCTATAAAGCCTTTTCTAAAACCGTATAATAAACAAGAGAGACTTTGATCTCCTAACAGCTGTTAGTTTTGAGTAGAAAAGCTCATAATTGTACCTGACATGTTAGTGAAAGAATCACCAACCTGCTTGTGCAATAAAAAAATCTCTGCCATAAATATTAAGGGATTTTGAGGAGATGCAGTTTTACTTAAGTAAAGGAAATAAGACTAATATATGAGTTTGAAATGCAGAATGTTTTTGTCTGTTCAAAGGTTATAACAAAATCTCTCATCTTCCTTTATATTTAAATGTATTGGATATGAAGTGCCACTTTTGCCAATTCAGAGTAAATTATTGTTTATATTACTTATTTTTTAAAATTATTTTCTTTCTATTACCTTACATCAAAAAGTACTGCCACTATTGGCTGAAGAATGAACTGCCTTTGCAGAAGTAAGTCAGTGAATTTTTTGCTGAGTTATTTGGTGATCTTCTGGGGAAATTAAAAGCCACGAGAGTTTAGTTTATTTCCATAGTGCAGTTAGTTCGTGACTTCAGCAAAAGAGGTACACTAGAATGGGATTTTATTTAAGCAGATTTGGACATGAATAGCAGGCAAGATGCCATGGCATTGGCTTTGGTGGAAACCCACAGCATGCTGAATGCTCAGGTTCTTACTTATTAAGCTAAGCTACCCTGACGCGTGGCCGTGTAGCGGCGTCAGTGAGAGTACCATTTCTTGGGGTAGTCAAGTAAAGGTAGCTCTGGACAAAATGCATGGCTGCATTCAGACCTCCCAGCAACAGCACTTTGGCATTAAGGAGACATTTAATTTTGAACAATTATTGCTTGAGAAATTCTATCTTCAACTTGTAATTATATCTTCCTAGATGTCGCTCCCTGTTGACTCATACTCTAGAAAATTACTCTTAAGGGAATCTAGGGACACACAAGAGGATGGCAGGTTGGTTTTAGTTTAAATAATAATTGCTAAGAGTGACTTATTGTCAACATCTGTAAAAGTCCCATGCAGAACAGTTGCTTACCTTATTTTTCTTTAACATTCTGATTTCTTACCATCCAAGTTTGAGAAATAATGAACTCTCTGTTTAAAAAGAATGTCTTAAAAAGGATTCCCTAAGTGACAAAACTGTTCTGATTTTTGTCAACAGAACTTGAGTTTGGAGCATCTTGTAGTTTTTAGTATCTTCAATAATCTTCATACTGATCTAGGTTCCTGGCAATTGGAACAGCCTTTCAGTATAACTGGGTCTAAATTTTCTAGACTTTCAATATAACCAGTAGAAAGACTAGAAGAGGAGGAGAAATTCAGTTGTGTGTTTTTCCTTATGTTCTTCTGCATCATGTCATGTTGTCAGAAGAGTGCAGTCTTCTGTCACACAGAGGCTCTGTCTGCCTGCAGCAGCACCCTGTGGGTCTCATAGGAGTTTCTTGCTGAGGCTTCTTCTGAGTCTCTGACATCTGTTTCCCTACTTGGAATAAGAACTTATCTGTCTTCACGTATTTCTGTCATGTCTTTTGGAAACTTTCCAGAGACCTGCATTAAAATTTTGTTGGCCTAATGACCAGTGACATAGAACTCATAGTAAAAAAAGGACATGTGTGCTTGAAGGCAGCTGAGAAATTCCTGCCAGGTAGGAGTGGATCCCAGATATGGTCTGGCTATTTGTCTTGAGCTTTTTCAGGAACAATGTGATTTGTGATGAAGATCTCATGAAATAATCGACTTGCAGTGCTGTGTACTGAGTCAGGTGAGGGACACCTTCTTATGCTAACAAATAGATAGTCAAAGTGCATAGCTTGATCCCTTCTCTATTACAAGAGGTAAGGTGATTTATATTTATGTGGAGAAATAGTTTAGAGGGTAAACTGGTTCTGAGTATGTGATTGTGGTCCCAGCAGTGATCACTTGAACTGAAAACTGTCTTCAGCTTTCTTGATAAAAAACCAGTGACCATTCTTGTGTATCCTACTTAGCTGATCCATAATATAGTGCTGAATCCTACCTGGGGCGGGAGAAAATTCAGTCCTTGTATTTGTGTTGAGCTTCATCATTCAGTCTTTTTTTTCAGGAAATTAATCTGTTTGTGCAAGTTTTCTACCAAGTCCACTTGCTATTTTCCAAATACGCTTTCAACATCTTCTGACACACAGCTTCATATAGTTAAGTATTTAGCAGTTTACAGTCAGCATGCCATCTTGTGACTTCAAAACCGACACAAGCAAAAATTAGTATTTATTATTATGAATATTATTATGTTTACCTATCAAAATTATGCGGGTAGTACATATCCATCTTTTTTTTTCGAATGATCTTATTGTTTTGAGACCACCAAAAAATGGTTTATTTATCCACTGTACTGACAATATCTTCAAAATCTCACTTTTTAATGGTTTGGTTTGGTTTTGTTTTGTTTGTTTGTTTAGTGATAACCTGTTTCTCACAAGCTGTGTTATACAGAGTACCTGTAAGCAAAGCAAGCCTAGCGTGGAACAATTTTTTTAAGATGTGATTTTTAGCTCAACAGAGATAAAAACATGATGTTGTAGATGTGGTCTGGTCATGTCTCTGTTTTTAAAAGCACACGAATTTCCAGCTGTAACCATGGTGCAGAGTGGCCGGACTGAGCCCCTTATCAGGAGTCAGGCAGCTCCTGCCATGAGCCTGATTTCTAGTTCCCACCTCTGCTCTCCTCTTTATCATCCCCTTGCCCCAGGTGCTGGGTATGGCACTTCATAGCTGCTGGTAAGAAGACTTGTCACCACTGACATACGGTAGTTCCTATTAAATGTTTTATTTCTCCAATCAAGCTCTGGGCTGGCTGAGAACAACCTTGGCTTTACAAATCTGAAAACAGGTAAAAGAGGCTTAGCAGAATTTGGTGGTAAGACTTTTACTTTCTTCCACAGTAGCTGAAGAACTACTTTCCTTCAGTGCCCCCTTAGTGCCTTTGAAATGTGTGATAGATGCAAACTCTTAATTTCATCTCCTGTGTCATATATGAGTTAGGGAATGGATTCAATAGCAGTGGGTGCAATTACTGATGTCTGTTTGTAGTAGCTACCTGAAATGAGTCTGGCTGGCTGACTCCCTTCTTTATCGCAGTAACAGCTTTTAGTGCAGCGCTCTCTGAAGCCTCACCATAGGTCCTTTTAATTGATGGGGCTTAAACATATAATTTTCTTTTCAGTAAGAGGAAAGTTACTTCTCAT
This sequence comes from Mohoua ochrocephala, assembly GCA_013398855.1. NCBI lineage: Eukaryota > Metazoa > Chordata > Aves > Passeriformes > Acanthizidae > Mohoua > Mohoua ochrocephala. Next base: position 52,532 of record VZTA01001340.1, read on the forward strand.
TTCCTTATACAAATGTTAGATTTATCATCATTTTAGCCAAGGGAAGTTTAGACCTATGCGGTTTTTTTAAGTACATCCCTAGACAATGAAGGATTTTAGAAACCAGCAACAGAGACAAGGAGTCATCATGCCAAATCAGTCAGAAATGCTGACGGAGTGAAACACTGTTTGTTCTTATAATTCAGAGCCATAAATTCTCTGGAGACCTTAGATGTCTGAACCATCTGCCCTTTGGCACCTCTGCAGCAAATGGTAAATCCGTTGGTATCACGTATGAGACATCTGTTCTTAAACCCTATTTATTCTTGATTTGGGGAAATCTCTCTTTTGTTCACACTTCATAAGATTAATCCTAACTACTGGTCTTAAACTTGTCCTTTTAGTACCTCTGCTACCTATTTTGGACGAATAATTATTCCTTATTTAGTTTGCTGGCTGATAGGAATCCTTTTCCTAGGCACTTCTCTCCCTGTGTGTCTGGGCACTTAGCCCAGGCTTTGGATTTCAAAGGCAGCGGGGTGCCAAGAGGTTAGACACTGTAATGTTGTGAATACCTTTGTGGATCTAGCAATTCATCATTAGCTGAAAATTGATATCCCGTTTTTTGTTTGAGCAACAGTTGTATATGCAATATATAGGTAAGGATGTATACAAAGTGTTTGGTGTGTTGGAGATAGCCTACACAATTAATTATAAATGTAGCAACAAGGCTGAAGTGCATTTTATTTTGTTCCTAGTAGCACTTCACACATTCTTCAATTCAGAGATGCCAAGATACACAGTACAGTCATGACTGAACTTGCTGCTGCAATAATGGAATGGTGTTTCTTCTACACTATTTTCACTTAAAATAGCCTTTTTAGATACTGCAGTTCTTCATTGCTTGATATCCATTTCACACAGATTGTAGATGGATGTACGTAGTTTATTATATATATGCATTTTGTAATACTTGCATTCGAGTTTTATGTGGGTAGAATCATTTTTTTTCCTTAAGGGCCATTGCATGAATAGAAGTAGTTGAAAAACGCACTTACAAAATATATGAGGTAACAAATTATTCCTGTATATTATTTTTAGGATCTGTTTTACTTTTTGTGCTGAATGACTTTGGGGACAGCTGAGAGCTTGGCATTTTTTTCAAGTGTTTCTTTTTTTAACAGTGAATTGCTGATTGTTAAATTTACAGGATATCTGCTAAATATTTCTCTTACATTTCAGCCCTGGTACTTGAGAAAGAAAGTAAAGGACTTTGAAGTGTCTTTCACTATAGCCTAATATCAGCTTAGCTATTTGGTTAAAGCTTTTCACAGTAAAGTGTCCATCTTTTCATTACTGGATTTTCAAAAATATCTGGTAAATATGAGGATCATCTGCTATAAAGGCTTATTTGTTGTTATTGGCATATTAGCTGTCTATCATGGGGAGTCAGGTTATTTGTAAAAATGTGAAGAAATTTGTTGCCATGAAAAGGTTCTATATTCCATTTTATAGCAGATAAGAGTAAATTACTTATGTTATATTTTTGCACTATTTATGGATGGTAAAGACCTATATACAAAAATTTTTGTTAGAAATGACAGGTATTCTGACTTGCAAATATTATTTCTTTTGTGTAAACCAGAGAAGAATTCAGGACAAGCCTGCACTGTAGAATGAATTTCTCAATCAAATGAAATAATAATGTAACATCCCAAGTAATTGATGCATAACTGAAAAAGGTGATATGCTTGCCTGTGACTAAAACTGGGTGATGTAATTTGAAAGTTGTTATTTTTACACTGGCAGTTGATAATTCCATGCTTCATTTATGCCATGTCTGAACTTGATTCAAAGTTAGGATCTGCCTGTGCAGACAGCTACTGAAGCCAATGAGATTCTGTAAAGGCAGCACAAAATGTGATAATGAATTCGCAGCATTTTCTAAATATTACAAAGAATAGAATAGAATAGAATAGAATAGAATAGAATAGAATAGAATAGAATAGAATAGAATATTTCAGTTGGAAGGGACCTATGATCATCATGTAGTCCAACTGCCTGACGAAATCAAGGCTAACCAAAAAGTTAAAGCAGGTCATAAAGGGCATTGTCCAAGTACTTCTTAATCACTGACAGATTTGGGGTAGCTTTGAACCATTCCTACTCATTTTTTGAGTAAAATAAAGAAAAATATCTTCAGAAATACCTTTATTTTGTGTCTTTTGCTTAAAGATTAAATTCATTAAGCTTAAGAAAGCTTACACAGGGGACCTTGATAACACCTTCACGTAGATCTACATGCCAAGCTTCACCTGGCTGGACCCTTGTTGTTGTTCAAATCCTATCACTGAAGGTGTGCATCAACCTAATTTGTGAAGTACTTTGGAAAAACAGAATTCTAACATTTTAATAGGAGGGACAAGATGGACGAGAAAGTTGGAAAGCATCCCCATATGCAACACAGCCATCTAACTGTAAATTTAGTTGATTAACTACATTTAATGCAAAGAAATGTATGTGCCTCAAATGATTTTATACATCAGAAGATTAATACCAGCATTCATTAAAAATAGAATATCTGTTTTAAAACTCAATAAAAATAGAAGATGTCTTTTAAAACACATTCTTATTCACACTGAAAACAGTAGTCAGTGTAGAAGATGTACTTAGATTGTATTTAGATGTAGAGATGCAAAATGTACAATTTGCTTGCCTTTGTCTGGTAACATGTCACTTTTTGTCAGAGCTAAATATTTTCTCATTTTCTTAATTTTCTGGGTTTCTTAATGATTAGTTTCCCCACAATAGGCTCTTATGCTTGGAATAACAACATTCAAGAACAAACATTAGTGGGCGTTAGATGTAGTAATGAGAATCAGGCAATAGTTCTTAGAGAAAAAATAATTAAAATAGGCAAATCAGCAAACAGTTATCATCTATGGTATAGGAAGCTGGTAGCAATATGGACTCAGTGATTCATGAAACAGGCTCAAGGAATTTTTCTCTTGCCTGCTCAAACACAGGTGACAGTGTTGTAATTGGGGAGTAGAGGTTCCCCTGAAATGGTCTATGAAAGCTGATGGAAATCACTAACTTTCTGTAGAAATTGTCCCTTTTTACTTAACAGGTAAAATATAAATATTTCAATTAGTACCGTCTGTCAGGAAGAAATATAAATATCATCTCTGAGTTTGTGTTCATTTGCTGATTAGTAATTTAGAATATTCAGTGACAACTTCTTAAATGATTAAGACGACTCAATTAAGAGTGTCATAATAACAATTAAAAGTGATCTGTGTGTATTCATTCATGGGAGAACATTGCAAATTCTCTGCTACAAACACTCTGCTGACAAAGCAGAGGTGTGTGACAGTACCTTTTACCAAAGAGCCACATTGTGAACATCAGGTAACTGTAAAACTGTGGATCCATAGTTCAGTGTGATGCTCTGGCAAGGCTGGGTTCTCAGTTGGCATAGATTAGGTAGGTCTGGGGAACTCAGTCCAGTTGAGCCAGAGAGTGGTGCTTGACAACAGGCCTGAGAATGTTGTTTAAAAATGTATTTAAAATATAAAGTAACAGGCTAATTGTGTTATAGTCTCTAAGGCAGCATTAAGTGTGTAAGCCTGTACAGAGCGTATTTCAAAACACATAGATAATGTTACTTTTGGCTGTGTTGTTGTATCTCAGATTAGCACCTTGCTTTCTCTGCTTGCCTGGTTAGCTAGGAGTTATTTGAAATGTGGATATTTACTGTGTTAAAATTACTTTTTTATCCTTTTAATTTTTCCTAGGAGGTGTTTGCATTGCTCAGTCACTCAAAATCCCTCGGGAACCAAGACCAGGAGAATTTGAAAAGATCATTAAGCGCTTGTTGGAAACTCCAAATGCTCGAGCAGTGATCATGTTTGCGAACGAAGATGACATTAGGTGCCTGTTTCCTAATTTTGTGTTTTGAAGACGTTCCTCTTCACAAAGATGCTTGGTTGGCTGCTGGAAAATAGACTAACAAAGAGGTTTCAGGTTCAATCCTATGTGAAAATTCTTGGAAATCTGATGATAAGAAATTGAGTCGTAATTATAGAGTATGCTGGTCCTTTATTCTGTGTAATTCTAGACTGCTCCAAGCTCCTAAAAGTGCAGTGGCAATAGATTGTTATTTGGTGACTGAAAAGGAAGAAACCATTAAGAATGCTAGAAAAATATGGCTAAAGATAAAACAAATTAACGTGTATATTACTGTATCATGAGTTCATTACAGCTGTTGTTGAATATGCTTTAGACTGTGAAAACTACAGATTAATTAGTTAGTGTAAGATTACTTGTGCATAACCAAAATAAATGCTGGGGTTTCTCAAGTTCTTTGTAAATGCAATTTGTTTACTTGGTCGTTTGTTATTTGTTTGCAGGAGAGTACTGGAAGCAGCCAAAAAAGCTAATCAGTCTGGACATTTCCTCTGGATTGGCTCAGACAGCTGGGGATCAAAAATTTCACCAGTCCAGCAGCAGGAGGAGATTGCAGAAGGAGCAGTAACCATTCTACCCAAAAGAACATCCATAGATGGTAAGGACACAAGTGGCACAAACATTTCATTTTCTGTCAAAGTTTAAGTACTGTAGGACTCTTTAAAAATAATTAAAAAATCATGTAGTCCTCGATTACAGGGAATTCAGGAAAAGCTTTCCAACCAAGTTACCTGAGTTGGCCTGATCCAACAATAATTTAATATATCTGTTGAGATGAGGAGATGCTGAATCTGCAACTAGGCAATCTTGTAATTGTCTAATAATTATGACACTTGGCTTTGAGAGCTTCTTAACCATAGCCTGGTCATTCTTTGGGACAAATAAGGAGAGTATTGGATGGATGATAATGAATCAGATTATTCTCTGGGGAGGAGATTGATCTGTGCCTCGCTTTCCTCTGCTAAACTCGCTTTAAGAAGCCACTGTGTTAAGAAAGATTCTGACTTGGTGGATGAAGTGGAAGTTGGTTTGAAGCACTTTATTCCTGTGAGGGTACTGGATGTAGTAACACCTTTTAGTGTCTGGGTAAGTGTGCTAAACTGGCAATTGATTAGGAAAAATGAGCACTGTTGATGTTATGTGGAGAATTGAGCCACAGGGAAATACCTGTAAGGAGCTAATCCAGATAGGATGTGTTAATCATGATTTCATTATGACTGCTGGATTACAGGGGTGGTAAGGCTGGTGATCGTCAGGTTTAAGTAGGAATCTTTAGTTTCTCAACTGGTGTCACTACCTATATAAATAGAAGCAGAATTGTAGGTATCCTGGAAGTCCTCTTTTTCAACAAAGAGGTACCCCATGATTTTAGGTGGCCTTGAAATGAAATCTAATCCTTAGATGCTACTATGCTCATAAAATAGTTTGTGCCTAAAGCATTTTCTTGTTCTTGTATTTATAAAAATCTGATATTGTTTTTAAATTACTATTTTTATACCGTATCGCATTTTAATGCTTCTTTCACTTCTCTTCAATGTAGGATTTGATAGATATTTCCGGAGCAGAACACTTGCTAACAATCGAAGAAATGTCTGGTTTGCAGAATTTTGGGAGGAGAATTTTGGATGCAAGTTAGGATCACATGGAAAAAGAAATAGCAATATCAAGAAATGCACAGGTAACTGTGAAAGTAAAACATTATCTGTAAATTGCTTATAGGAGTGCAGGAAAGGAAGTGCTTTCTTCATCACTTTTCTGTCTCCCTTCAGTTCTCCAATGCATACTGCTGAGTTGTATGAAAAGTGTGACATTTTTTGTTAAACCTGAAGAATAAATTTGTGGACAATGTATGAGAAATTTAGTAGTTAATTTGCACAAATCCAGTGATGGTACAGATTTTATTAAAGACCAGTGGCAGTGGTTCAATTCCATTTATGTTTGCAATGACCTCCTCTCTCATCCCATCTGTAGTTGTCAATATGATTTCTTTTAGCAAGTGTGTGCATCATGGTTATTCTCATATTGTTAACCCTGAAGTATATACAGTGAAAATTAAATTTCTGTTTAAACTATTGAGGTCTCGATGATAGGTCAAGTCTTGAACTCCTTATTTAGTTTACAAACTGTGTTTGAGGATGAAGGAAAAAGCAAATCAATATGTTCTTATTGCTTGTCCCCATGTGTAAAAGAAGGATTCTCTATCACATTGTAAAACTGAAAGCCTCTATAAAGTTTGAGCAATAACAGGAAGTAATTGTCACTAGTTTTTGCAAGCCTGCTTGCTCAGGCATCATACCCAGATGCAATTGTCACAGCAGCTAATACAGCAGACACGTCAGCAGCTGACTTTGATCTTCTCTATGAGATGTTGTTTTCTCGCTGTTCCTTGAAAAGTTCATTACAAGAGTGTTACTTTCTGTGACTCCAGCAGATTGATTATGTTACTTTTTGTGTAGACACTTTTACATAATGTCAGGGCTCCTTGTGTCATTTCCTTAATTACTGCCACCACTCCCAGCATTACTGGTTGTGACCACCATCTCTGTGAGCAGTACCAGCAGCAGTACACAATTTTGCTGCACTACATACACAAGCTGTCTGTGATTGTGCCTTGATTTTCCTGGCAGTCTCTTCTTTCACCAACTAATATTTTCCCCATGAAACATGAACTTTTTTGTTCACTTGCTGTCCCAAGATTTCTGGCTGCTTGTTGACACTTTCACGCAGCTTTTGTTATAGGGATGCCCTTCCAAACTTTCTGCACACCAGCATCCCACTTCTCCTGGGCTTGTCAGACAGAAACACTGTGAAGTCTCCAAGAACATGCATTCCTGCACTTTTTGGACAATCAGATTTATTGTATGCATATTGTGCCATCCGTTCAAACACTTACTGCACTGGGCTTCACAAGGCACAGATACAACTCACACAGAAGTATCAGAGCCATGCATTCACTTTCTCATTTCAGCAATGCCTTCTCTTCTGCCTTTTGCCACATATTACACACAGAAAAAGGGTAATGTTCAGTTCCTCACTGAGCTAAATGATAGCTCATTACTCTAATCCTTTACTCCTTGGCCTTGATTCATATAGCAGTAAGTCACGGCTGGATAGTTACCCACGTCCGGAAAGGGATTATTTTGTTATTACTATTTTAAGTGGAAAATAGATGGGTTTTTTTAAGTTCTTCAGGTGGAATGACTGGTGTATGTGTTGTACTTTGGGAAGCTCTAAATGTTACCACAGATGGTTGTATGACTTATCTCAGCCTCATCACATCTGTCAAATTGAATTACCAAGTGAAAAGTAGTGTATGAAATGCATAGGCTGTATCTTGATCCAAAATAATTTCTAATTTGAAACAGATATCTGTATATTTTATGAAACAAAATTATAGTATGTTCTCTGAACCTGAAAACATACTTTCTGTGCCCAGAAAGTTAACATGGTATCAGGTGATGAGACAAAGACATGGATGGTCTCATATGACGGTTGCACGTGCATTTTCACCAGCAGGGGAAAAAACAATGAATTCTTCTGCAAAGTACCTATGAGTGATAGGACTCTTGACTAAAACCACTGAAAAGTGGCTTATCACAATAGAAAAAGTCTCCACTCAAACAGCGGCAGACCTGACACAAACTGGCAATTTATCATGATCCCTATGCTTATCTAACTCAAATTTAAAGGGTTGGGTAACAAAAGTACCCAAAATATGTTCATTTTAAGTAAACTGAATCAAGAGGTGGTGGTGGTGGTAGTAAGCTCAAAATAAATCTCCTGTGATTTAAGGAAAATGATAGGTGGAGAACGGGGGAATGACCCTCAGCCCAGTTTAGACTCAGAGAATTAAGAATGATATCTTGACACACCCCAGTTCATTTGTCAGGGCCTCTCGAGCACAAGAGAGAGGCAGCAATGAAATCCTGGCTGGTTCTTCATACCACAGCCCTCAAAACAGATGAGTGTGTACTGTGATCTTCTATGACTGCTAAAAATTACAGAATATCCCACCCATGAATTTATCTTTCCCTTGAGAGCCCAAAGGCATTACCTCATGGCCAAGTCTTCTCTGAAACAATGGTGGTAAATGAAAAAAATGACAAAAATGAATGAATCCCCAAATTTCAATAAGAATATGAGAGCTGTTACATTTAGTTTTTTAATATTGAAAACCTTGAACCTCGGCCTATCCCCACTGCCATTTTTCCTTCCAGTGAGTTTTCTCTGATATTTTATGTGTAGTCTTTCAGTCCTAATTTTCAGCTCAGTTCTTAAAAGGCATGTGCAGGTGACGGAGCAGGTTGCCCAGAGAGGTTGTGGATTGTGCCTCACTGGAGGTATTCAAGAACTGTCTGGACACAGTCCTGTGGCATGTGCTCTGAGATGACCCTGCTTAAGCAGGGAGGTTGGACCAGATGACCCAATGTGGTCCCTTCCAACCTGACCCATTCTGTGATTATGTGGTTCTGTATTCCCACCTCTAGTTGAGACCTTGAAGACTGAACTTAAACCCACCATTTATTCTAATTTTCCTGTATTTTTATCTGAGCATTGCAGAAAATAAGATTCTCTTTGTGTTTTGCCCATGAGTTCAATTTGTATATCATGTCACTGTCTCTATAAGTATTCAAGAGGTGTCCGGATGTGGCACTTCGGGATATGGTTTAGGGGTGATTACGGGGGTGCCATAGTTGGTCTAGATGATCCTGAAAGTCTCTTTGAACCTTGATGATTCTGTGATGTTGTGATGTCAGTAGGCAGTAGTACACTGAAAGAAATTCAAAAGCTTGAGATACAGCCATGGTCTGAAATTCTCTCTCTCCAATGATATTAAAAGGAAAATTGATGGGTATAAAGTTTTCTCAGGCTTGAGATGTATTTTATTGCGCCTTCCTGTTTATCTTACTTAGGAGGTACTTGAATCTTTTTCCTCATATAACATTTGTAATTCCCAACAACAACAAAACTGATATCCCTGTTCTCTATTTAGTCAAGTTACTCATTGCTTTAAATTTTTGCTACCTGCAGTGAGGATGCCACTGATCTAATCCAATTTCAAGCATTTTTTTTTCCCCATGAAGATACTAGAAAATGCTTAATAGTGAAAAACCTTTCTCTCTTTTCTTTTCCATGTAAAATCAACAGTCTTTTAAGCACTGGAAGTCTGAAAGGAATTTATCTTCCTTAAGGTTAAGAATTACACAAGAGCATAAGCCTTCTTACCTTCTGTTCTTATACATTACTGACTGTTGCAGTCTAGTGTTGTAATAACTTGAACACTTCATTTGAATTTTAAAATTCTGTTTATTTGTGGTTGCTGTTGCTTCTTATTCATAAAAGAATTTGTGCTCTGGAGATACATAAAATAATAAGTTTCTTTTGAATTTGCCTGTTTGTTTGTTTTCTGATTTTTGCCATTTTACAGAAAGCAATGATTCACCTAAACTTTGAAAAAGTAATTTTTTTGCCACTATTGATTTGAAGCTAGCTCTGTGTGTTTCTGAATGTGAGTGTACATTGATCAAATCCTCAATATTAGAATATTTCACTGAAAAATATTAGAGATTTCTCATTCTGACTTTTCTGGAATTAAAAAAATATCAAATTGGGCCATTAACTTAGTAAGCATGAAACAATAATTCAATGACTGCCCTTAAACTATTTTACTTGGGGAAAGAGAAAGGCATTTGCAGAGAAAACTCATTTGTCTTGCTACCACAAAATGGAAAAGAAAGGAGCACTACCAAGATTACACCATATGTAGAGGTTACAAGAAGCCTTACTGTACACATTTATTCGAGGTGTAGGTTTTCTATATTCAATAAAAACATCTTCAGTGAGACATGAACCTATCCGAGATCTTCAGTAGTCTTTCTCTAGCACTGGGTTCTCTGTGGGGAGGAGAAGTGAGGAGATGGAAAGGTTTTTCACTCATCCCTGTGCCCCAGCAGAAAACCATAAAGGCAGAGACAGTGTTCATTCATCCTTTGATTCCTGTTGATTCTTCAAGAGGAAGGGCTTGCATGGTGGTTGCAGAAGATGGCAGAGACTCTATGCCTCTTGCTCTATCTTAAATTCAACATCCTGGAGAAGTACACTCAGCTTCCCAGTTGACTCTACTGGTGGGCCAGTTTTTGTTAGTTGAAGATTTAGCATTACTTAGAAATACTGTGGACTGACCAGAATTATCTCTGGCATTTTGTTCTTAACTCCGACTCTTGGTTGTTGAGCTATTACTTGTCAGTCCCACCTTAATGTAGATTTCTAGATCTTGTCTTTCTTAAGAAGCCTACAAAAGGATGAATTCAAATATTTGAAAATCAAACAAAGATATTGCAGAATACTCTTAATAATTGCATTGAATAGAGGTGCTGACAATACACAACATCACCCTTTCAGAAAAGCAAAACAGTGATAGTAAAAGAAAGCAGCATTAATGATGAAGTGCAAAGAGACAAGGGCAAGAATTAAATGAAATCTACTTAGATTTGCTTCAATTAACCTCACAGACGGCGAATACTTGATTTCAATCTAACAAAAATTTCTGAGGTCCTCTTTCTTTATTTGTATGTATCTGTTTGTGTGTGCTTATACAAGTAGATCTGTGTCTGTGTTTGTGTGCGCAAGCAGATAGAAATATAACATGAAATGAAGTTGCTTACTGTATCATGTTTTAATGGGAAAAATCATAGCCTCAGCTTCAAATCTGACATAAGAAGACATAGTTCCATTGAGATTTGTTCTGGATTTTGCCCATAGAATCCCTTGAAGGCATACATTATGGTCTTTGAACAGCAAAATGGGGTCCTTTAATAAAACATCAATGTAAAGTGTCACTTTCATAAAACCTCAACCAAAATGTTAATTATAAATCTTCTTCGTGTACATCCCCACAGAAGGAGTCTTCCCCCTGTTTTGTATGGTTAGAATTCTAACTACTCTGCAAACCTAATCAGCCTTTAACTGCCTGTAATGACTGACTGTGCTGCTAAAAATAAAGATGGAAGAGTTTCCAAAAGTATAGGGACCTGTGTCAATTAGCCTAATTTCAATTTGCTCTATCAAAATGATCTGTTTGCTTCACTGAAGAAAATCACCGTGCAGTATAATAGAAACCATGCAGACCTAGGAACTTTGCAAGGACAGTATTTAATTATTTTCTTAACTAACCTCTTTGAAATTACAATTTTCTCTAAAAATATTCATACAAAGAAGTAAATTTACTAATGTGTCTATGCAGTCACATTCTGAAAAGTTTATAGGACAAATTGAAAACCAGAATGTGAATATTTTAGAGGTACAATGACTTGCTATTTAGTCTGAGTAATGGTTCCATTACCATCAAATCACTCCCAAAGTAGTTTTTTTTCTTGATGAGGCCTACAGAAAATTAAGAAAACTGGCATAGGTGCAGTTGAGATACATGCATTTAGCATAATTCTCAAAGGCACTAAGCCTCAGGAAGGACTCTAAAAGAACACACAGAAATAGCTGTTGCTCTCCCTCTTTGTGATTTGTGAGTTGTGACCGGGATATTTAGGCATAAGATTTAGAAAGGGCAATTCTTATTCTTTCTATTCTTTTCTTGTTGCTTGCCATTTTCTTGATTCCCATTTGAAAAGTATCTTAAAGAATCACAAAATAATTTTTGACATTTTATTTATATTTCTGAACTGTCTATTGCTGTTTTGTGTAAGTACAGTAATTGCACATAAAAATCACAGTAGTCAGATTTGCAGCATCAGCAGGAGCCAAGCTGACTGTTGAATCTTTGCTACCCATCACCTCAATTGGACCCAAAAGACTTTGAGGGAATATGGAGTGACTTGCCACATAAACTGTTGATGCAAAAGTTCTCACAAAACTGTCTTTTCTCTATTAGTTAGTACTTGATTTACAGGATATAAGCAATTAAAAAAAAATATGAGAACAAGGGCAAAGCAAATGGTAAAACCAAGGAAATTGTTTATCTTTCTATTGTGATCTCTTTACTGATTAATTATGTTTGATATTAAAATATATTTCAACTTATTTTGGTGTTAGATACCACCAATACCAGAAGTAAAACTATATTTTTAATAATTATATTAATTTTATAATATAATTAGTAAGGGTAAACTAAGTTATTTCATCATTTCATCAAGTAGCAATGGAAATACCTAGGATTGCTTTTATATCATGAACATTTTCAATACATTGAGTAATTATTCACCCACGAAATGTCCCTGATTCGTAAGTAATTGCTCATCTTTCGTGGAAGGGAGTTCAGACTGGTCACCTGTAAACAGATGTAGATGCTTTTAAATCTACCAACTAGAATTTTATTGCAGAAGGAGTTCCTGCAAAATCAATGGGACATACACAATGAACTTTGCTATAATTTGGCGTAGGAAAGGAGGTCAGAATTTGTCTTACGATGGTCAAGTGTAGCCATTAAATGTACCAATTATAGTTCAGTATTTCCAGAATGTTATTTATATCCAATATTTGAGATAGGTGTTTTTGTGTGAAGGGCTCTTATGAAAGGTCAGGTAGAAGCGCAAGTGCCCTTAATTTGTGTTAAAATCAGGGTACAGGGGAGAAAAGGTATATTTGTTATACTGAGCTTACATTGCTTTAACTGCATGACTAGGCATAATGATTTGGACTCTGGACTAATGCATGTGTAGGGCTTGCAGGCTTGCACTTGGATGGAGCTCATGAGAAAGGATTTACTTAATTCTCCAACTTCTGGCAGGCCACCTCCATATGTCTCAGTAAACTGCTTAGACTGGTATGACATACCCCGTGAGGATGCCCGTCTCTCTTTACGGATTGCAAATAGACCTAGATGACTAAATTGGATCAGGTGTTCCACTTTTAGATTGCTCAAACCAAGTGAAATGACTCTCATCCCATGCACTGATCTTCACCTTCTCAACAAAGCAGTCTTCCTTCCCAGTTCCTGTAAGATCCCGGTGATAATTCTAGTATTTGTTTGTATTAATTATGACTGTATTACTTAAATGTTTAGAGATAATTTAGCATTCTTACAGGTGCTTTCACACATAGAAACAGAAGGGCAGTCAATACATGACAGTCCTCTGTAAACAGAGAATTATGCAAAAATATTTTAAAATGACTTGTTGAAAAAGACTTATATTTCTGTTTTATATTTAGGTTTTGTTTAAAAATTAAATATTTAATTATTCTGGCTGAAATCCTTTTATGCTGTGAAGAGATGATACCAGGAGACAGAGAAATTAAGGATTTAAAATTTTTGATGAATCTACATAATGTATGTGATCTGTCACTCAGACAAACACAGCTGGTGTTGTGATCTCACATACCCTGTGGAAAATAAGTTACTTTCAGTTTATTAAAGCAATACCGTGGAATGAGGTGTTTTTCCTTTGGTGGTATCTTTGGTCGTATCAGTAGACAATGAATGTTTAATGCTCTGGGGATTTTGTACTCTGACTTCAGCATTTACTGACGTTTTGGCAGCCAAGAATGGTCTTGGTTGATTTGTTTCTTTGTTAAAATGTAAAATAGTGGAAGGGAAGGTCTGTGCACTACATATATTCCACCTGACCCCACAAAATAAGAAGATCCAAATGCCTTCGAAAACTCTGCAGTCACAGGGCAGGTGGTGTGCTGAGGTCATGCTATTCAGGGTTCCCTTGCTTCCAATCTGTTCTTTACTTTTCCATGTGCTTGAATATAATATATTTGGGCCAGAGATTGCATTTTTCAGATTTTGTTTTTGAAGAGGCTTTTCCTGTTCTGTTCTTTCAAACAAAGAAGAAGAAAAATGAGGGGGCATTCGCACGTCATAAACCTGTTTGTAGGAGTCCAGTGGAACTTAAGTGCCACATAAGCGTTATTTGTCTCAGAAAATAAGGGTGCTGTTTCACTTCTAGTGCTACATTCTGACGATTGGTAGACTTTTTCCTGAGCCATACTCTAGAAAGGACAGTTCTTCAAAGACTCTCAGGTAGATCAACAATTATTCTCTCATCTTGAAATGAACAAATAGTTTCCAGCACCAGAAGCAGTTCAAGGTAACTTTTTAAATTGACTGTGGCTTTTGAAACCACAGCAGACAAGAAACAAATTCATTTTGTTCCTATTAAATTTTGAAAAATTGACCAGGTCTCTAAAAGTGGCAGCTTTAGGAGCATTGTAAGTGCTGGCTTGGAGAGTGATAGAATAATCTCTGCAATTCACAGAACCGCTGTGAAGAATATATTAGAATCACAGAATCATCAAGGTTGGGAAAGACCACCAACATCTTTGAGTCCAACCTTTAACCAAATACCACCATGTCCAGTTGTTTCAATTTCAGAAATGACATTTTATATTGCATATAAAATCTCAAATTTTTTAAGGCCACTTCACATTTTATCTGGACTGTTTTTACCCACTCCTCTGTGAAATTATCTTACACGTAATTTATGATGATAATAAAGGAAACACCAGACCAAAGATTTTGCAACTTAGTTTCTTAGAGATAAAATACAAAGGATGTATAGCGGCCAGATCTTCAATGCTGTACATGAGTGTTGCTTTATTGACATGAAGAGTTATGAGATTGGAGGGGATATGGCCCCCCAAATGAGAGTAATAACTTGATTCTTTGTGGAAATCACAGAGCGGTCAGTAATCAAAGGCTGAGTAGGATAAGAAAAGCTTTAGAGGAATGATCAGAAGGAAAGCTACATTGCTTTTCACTTCAGAAGACAAGAGTTAGATCTTATGAGTAGGGTGAAAATAAGCAGAGCTTTGTAGTTAAGTTGAACAGAACCTTGAAATAGAGACAAGAAGTTTGAACATCCTATGAAAAGGGTAACCAACCAGGAATTTGATCTCAGCATTACTAAATTCTGAAATTTGCTAGTATCAATGAAAGCAAAATTAATTGTGAGAGTGGACTGCACTGCATATTACTCTTTGAAATCTCCTTTGGTCTGCTTTTACGTGGTTCTGTTTTCCACAGTGTATACATATACATTTTTTTTTCTCATTTTACATGAATCACTCTTCTGAAAAAAGAATTAAAACTTCTTGTAACCTCCTTCACTGTAGTATTGAATCATGTTGGCTTTTGCTTTTGGAACCTTTAACATCAATGCTTTATGTTTACTTCCAGTAATATATGTGACATTTAAAATAAGAAAGTGTGTTTTTAGAATGCGAATTGTGGTTTTACAATCTTCCTCACCTTTTTACTCCTTAAAAGTACACCTTTTACACCTTTACTTCCTCACCTTTTACTCCAGTGCTCTTGAAATAATACTTAAAAAAAATCCTATATTAATTCTTTTCTTGGTTTATATATTTATTTTTTATTCAATTTTATAAAGATGTATCTGAGCATATATTGGTTGTGATTGCAAAGGTGCTAATTTTTAATCCTATCTCAAACTGGGTCTAGTGCATTTATCCACATAAAGACCAGCATCCTTTCTCTTCTTAGGGTTCTCTGTTCTTGTTGGTCATTTACTGTATCTCTGGCTGATGCTTCATTATTATATTTACTTGTCTGAAATGTGGCTATGTGAACTTTCAAATGATCATGTGTCGTGGTTTGACGCTAGGGTTAAACGTCAAGGACACGAAAATCTTACTTAAATAGAGAAGGGGCAATTAAAAGTTCATTTTTATGTGGTGAAATTTAGGATTATTGAGGAAAACAGAAGAACTTCAAGGTAAAACAGGTTCAGACTTAGCAGTTGCAGTATAAAGAGGATTTATTATTAACAGAATTAAAAGTAAAAAGAAATAATAAGAAATTAAAGCAAACTTCCAGAATTTCTAGCACCTCCCTCCTTCCAACCAA
>VZTA01001341.1:0-18761 GCA_013398855.1 Mohoua ochrocephala
TGACAGAATAAGAAGTATTGGATGAAAATTAGATTTTCATCTTGCAATGCAGTGGGCAATCCTAAAAGGATCTGAAGCCTTGTAGTCATTATTCTTGATCTGTTGTCCAGTAATCACATGTGAAACATTTCTAGACAGGCCATGTTAAAAAAAATCCTTTGGGAATTGATGGAGTGAGCCAGATAGAAGACCATAAAGCACCTCCACAATTCTGATTAGAATAAGCACAATTACAGTGCATTTCCTGATCCAGTCAATCGACTGGAGCAGAATATATAGTCTCTTAACTGTCCTCTGGAACATTTTCATATTTCCCCTTTTATACTCCATTTACATGGTGTAACCCCATTACTTCCTGAGGTTTCATGTGGAAGCAACCATTCTCTCTTTAATCCCTTACAAGTACAAATGAAATAAGGAGAAGTCCATCTTTGGACCCTCTTCTTGTTTCACCGAACCCCTTAGATTCTTGCGTTTTTTTTCCATCCTGCGGAGTTTCTTTTTGCCTTGAGGGAGACATAGCAAGTTAAGGACTCTGGAGAAATCTCTTTATGTTAGGTCTCAGTATAATGAAAACTTTAAACTAATTAAGCATAATCTGAAAGATTATACCTTTTGTGTATTTTAGGACAAATTATCATTGCTCCTTATACAGAAGTCTCTCACTGCATATGTGTACCATGGGGCCACTGTATGGAAAGGAAGCTGGCCTTGTTTACAGTTATCCTCACACAAATTACTGGTAAGTTATAATAATTTATTAAACAAAGAAACTGGTCATTGTTTTGAGGCTTAATACTCAGAGATCAACCAACTCAATTTTCCAAAAGACTAAGCGCTCACAGCTGTAGGGCAGGTATCGTGAATGGTGAAAACCAAAGGCCTTGATTGCCCTATATATAGTACTTCATTAAACTGTAATGATTATCTCTAATTAACTTTTATCCCACACTGTCAATCAGCATCCTAGGGAACTATGTATTATGCCTGTGGAATTAGATAGCTGGGAAAATTGGTTATTGAAGTCTGCTAGATTTTATGGTAAAGAAAAACCCCAGTAAATCATAATTCTCTTGCATCAGTCCATACGGTAGCAATGACAGTATAGCAGTAGCTGGTGGACACTCACTCCCCACACCATCCCCCCGGAAATGCAGCTTTCCATGAAAAGCTACAATTGTTGTCATAGTTCTTGACTCTGAAGTCCTTGGAAAAGTGAATAGCAGCCAAGCTTGGTACCGGGGTATGTTGCAGAAGGCTCAGATCATTCTAAGGAGGGTAAAGTGCCTCATATATCTCTTGAGAAATTAAAAATCATCATTGTTAGCTATTTTAGGAGTGGCAGAGTATCTCATAGAGTTCCACAGGTTGCTGTACATAGTGCCTCAGGTGGGAACTATTAACACATTGTTTCCTCTCATCAAAACAAGGAACTGAGATGTACTAGAAAAAAAAATCCACTGAGAAAAATGAAAGATGGCAAATACAAAACATTTCAAAATGCCTTGCTCTAAACCCTTGATGGATACAAGGAGGCAAACAGAAGGGAGGATTTTGTGGTTTACGTTATGTCAACCAGCAAGATGATATAAATCCTCCTGCAGACACACTGTTATGTTTGACACATCTCCCTCTCCATCAGAAATTACTACTGGCAGCGGAGCAGCTGGAGTGCTTCTGACATGGTGGTGAGGCCTCTCCAGCTCTGCAACACCTCCTTGTCAACCCAGGAATAGGACAGCCTCGTAAAGGCCCTCTCTCAGCAGAAACCTCCGTGGTCTCATGCAAGGTGTGTCATTTCTTGACTTCAGAAGGAACATTTTTCAAATCATAAGTGAATGGAGACAAGTTTGTCACCTGATCATATGATGTAGGAAATGGGAATGAAAGGAAAGGACAGCTCTTTGGATTTCAAGATAGGTTTGGAGGGACACTGCATGAGACAAGGGAGGAAAGAAACAAATGCAGTGACTTTGATGTATCTTTTTCACTGAGTCTTGTGTCTGCTACCTTATGAATTTGTTGTCATCTCCCTTTCTCCTCCCTCCAGAACTGTGACTACCAGCTCCTGAAAGGTTACCATAGTCAGATCCTCACCTGACATCTCTCTCTTTTTGTTGACTTAAGAATTCTGGACATCTTTTGCACTGATCAAACATTTCACAGTTTTTTTCCTGAATTGTATAAGACAACTCCATTGGCTTCTATGCAGTTTCTCCAATTTAGATGAGATAAGAATTTGAGCAATAATATCCACAATAGTATGAAACCAGAAGTTTCTCTCTGTAAGGATATATTGAGTGGCTATTAGGTAAATATCTGTCTTTTAACATGAATGTGGACAACTGTCAGGTAAATGTTGGTGTGCTAACAGTCTAACCAGTACTATTTTTCAGACGGGTTCATTTATCATTTCAGATACTTGCATTGACCATCAGTATCTAGTCTGTGGTAAACGTTAATGAATATGTGCAAATTTAACTCACTGTTAATTTTGTTGACTTGGAGGTAGAAGTTTTCCAGGTTCTCACTGACAGTTGGAATGCTCTTCAGCTGATTGAAGGAGAGATCCAACTCGACCAGTGATGTGATGTTGAAGACATTACCTGGTATTCCAGAATCTGTTAATTTATTGTGGGATAAACGTAAGTATTGCAGGGCTTTAAAACCTTGGAAGTACTCATCGGGAACATTGGAAATCTGGTTATTATCAAAATACAGCATGAGCAAAGAGTGAGGCAGTCCTGTCGGTAGCTTTGTAAGTTGATTGAAGCTTAAGTCAAGATACAAAAGTGAATTCAGGCCTTTAAAAACCCCGGAAATAGAATCTGCCTTCAGCTGGTTGTTCTGGAGGTGAATGACGGTCAGATTCATCAGGCCCTCAAGTGCTCCAGGATTGACTTTGGCGATCTTGTTGTGACTTAATTGCAGATCATCTAGAGTTTTGGGGAGTGGTCCAACAGCTTCAGTCAAATTGTTGTAGTTAATGTGAAGTTTCTTCAAGTTCTTTAGTTTAGAGAAGACTCTTCCCTTAATTTTTGAATTTTCCAAGTGGTTGTGATCTAGGATCAGCCACTGTAGGTCTGTTACATTGTCAAATGTGTTCTCTTCAATTCCCTCAATCATGTTGTTTCGAAGATAAAGGTATTTTATTCCACTTGGTACAATTGGAATGGTTTTCAGCTTGAGATTGTCACAATACATGGCAGTAGGGTAGCTTAAAGGACAATTACATTCTGGGGCACAGACTGCGGCGGATGGCCCGAAAGGGTCGTAACCATAATCATCTCCAGGACCGTAGTCATACTGGCAGAAAATGCCACTAATCAACAGCAGAAAGACAGGTAGGGAGTTTAAAGTCATCTTTCTAATGTGTCTTGTTCCTGTATGGTGAAAGGGAATAAACAAGATATTACTTTAATTTTTTATCTCTTTCAGCAATATTTGAAATTTTACCACATAAGGATTATAATTAAAGACTAATTAAGGTTCTTATTTAAAGTTTTTAATTCAGAAAAAAAAATAGGTTGTTAGTATTACATTGTTACTCCTATAAACTTACTGCCCCTGTCTTGCATAATCTTCCTTTGGCCATTCTGCTGTTTTAAGTAAAACTTTCTTTATATCTTTCTGCATTCATTCATTAAATTACAAGAAAGATGATGAAGCACAAGGTTTTTAAACTTGGCACAGAAGTTTTCAGTTTTGCTGAAGGCCATGTTCAGAGGTTCAGAGGCAGTTCCGCCATTTAAATTCTATCAAGCATTCCTAATGTGCTGAATTGTCTCATATCTAAACATGTGGCTGTTTGACCTAAGTTAGAAAGAGACAGAGAAGTTAAAACTGAGGGTAATGCTCTGATGCATTGTGTGTTGTTAAGATGTGTGTAGCTTGAAAGGCCTTTTTCTCATGGATTATGTTCTGTAAAGCATGGTCTGCTAAGGTTCATAGTCACCTAAAGAAGAAAACGAATAGAAGTATAAAGCATACTATGTTTAACATGCCAAACAACCAATATTGCATATGTGTGCAATGGATCTGAAATGACTGAATCTGACAGTGGATCTGAAATGACTGAATTTCACATAGTGAAAATCTTCTTGCAAATTCTCTATACAGCAGATGTGTTGGTTATACTGTATGCCCATTGTAAATCAATTGAACAGTAAAACACTGGCTTCACATAGTCATTCAGTTCACATACAGCAAAAGGACATCCCTAGGTGTCCTTGGGGTTGTTTGTGATTCAGTATGAGTGGTGTCACTTCACTTTTTAAGGCCACACCTCTCTCAGATACTCCACAAGATGCCAGTTAATCTGTGAAGACTGGTATCTTGTTTAGACCTCTTACGGGCTAGATAGATGTTCTGCTGGAAAGGTAGGTCTACAATCAATAAAGTCAGTAAGCTTGTTTTGATTTTCACCAGTAAAAGTCAAGGCTCCAAGTACTCAACTACTGTTCAGAGAATGAGAGGATTAAGAAAATCCTTAGAACCTTTTTTTCTCAAGTAATTTCAGAAAGTATGTGAAGCCCGTAAACAGACCACAAGACATTGATCTCAGATCTGGGCAATCTTCCAGCAGAGTAAGTTGGTCTTGCTACAGGAATTGTTACACAGAGGACTTAATGTTAAAGTGCAGGGCCATAGCTACAAAGTTTTCCCCAATTCTTAACGTCTTTGCTTCTATTGACTGAAAAAAGCCACATCACATTCTAGTGAGGTGACACTCTCATTTAAAGTACCTCTAGGCAGGACCCATTGATCTCATACAGTACAGCACAAAGAATTTTTAAAAAATGTTCTTATGTTACCTCCACTCAATAACCCATAAAGTCCCACTGCTAGATGTTAAGCTGCTGTCCCCTGAAAAAGGAATCTGATTGCATAATGTCTCCATGGTGCTGGTCCCATCACATTTACCTAATTACAAACCCAAGGATAATCATCAAAACATTAGTTGTCAGTGTAATTTTCTTTGTCTGTCTTTCATTACTGCATGAGAACATGCAGCATGAGCATGAGCTCAACCTTCGGTCCCCTGCTGGTATGAATAAGTACAGCTTGTCTGAAAGCAAAGACTGCAGTAACACAACTCATCTCAAAATCCGGTCCTATTCAGGTACTAAACATTAAAGAAAAGAAATCAAGTGCATCTGTATTCAAAGTACAAAAAGGGTGTAATGAACTTCTTGGACTACACTCTTTGGCTTCAAAGTGACATTTTTTACACATCTCCTTAATTTTATGGTTTTAAAATAACATAGACATTTTTAATGCAAATTCTATTGTTCTTCTAGTTTCAAGTTATATTTATAATGCTAAGTTTCACTATTGATATCATAGTCTGACAGTCCTTTAAATAGTGTACAAAGTCTAACTGCTCTGCAGAACCCTGGAAGTAATTAAAATGTTAGATAGCAAGTGTTTTGAATTAATTTATCAACGGTGTTTTAGAATGTGTGTGACAATTCTGTAGTTTGAGGGCATATAGGCATGTGTGTGACATAAAATAGCAAAGTAAATGTGTAATGTAGTTAACTTGTTTTATTCATGCATTTCTCATTCAGGTATCTGAATGTTTCTCTGTCAGAAGTGTAAAAGGTTAATAGATCATGCTTGTTTGTTGCACTGAACTGCATGAATCCAAAAGATAAAATCAGAATACATTCTTAGGCGTTTATCTTACAACATAAACATGCTTTAACTAATTGCCTGTGCCTATTCTAAGCAGTCGTGTTGTGAAATACCTGTGAAAATATTTGTGAAGTTACTCAGGCAACTTGCCAAAACATACTAAATGGTAAATCCATGATTTTGGAAAAATGCTTCCTACATTAGAGTAGACATACTATTCAAACTATGTTTGACCTTGTCTATATTTCCTTAATTACAAAGTTACTGTGAAACGAAATCAATATAAAATTAACAGTCAATCAACCTTAATTCTGTATCTTAACTTCTTACACTGTTTGCAAAAGAGTATATTTTTTTAAAGTTTCACTAGTATATTTAAAATGTGCTTTAAAATTAATTAGAAATTTTAAAATAACTACTGTTTCCCTCTTGTTGTTTACGTGATTAGTTATTTGAATATCAGGATACCTTGTCTTTTTGTAGAATGAAGCAAAATGACTTAACAAATGGGGTTTACGGAGCTCTCACTAATATTATGAATGAAAAAGTAAACAGTGAGTACTCTTACAAACTTCTTTGTACTGTATATCAAATCATTTTTGGAAGTAGAACAAAACAGACTGTAAAAAATTGCAACACTGATGTACAAAATATGTGAAGATGTTTTAAGGAAACTGAGAAAGCGAATCGACTAAGCAACTGTTGATTTGTGCTCAATTTACAAATTGGCAAACTTATCCTGTCATGTTTTCACGTTCCCATTGCAGCTACATTTAAACAGCTGAACACTACCGTTAAAACATGCAGCAGCACTTACCTTACTGCCTTGAAGCTGCTTTCCTTAATTCCCAGAGCAGATGCAATAAGAGACTGTATCGACCAATATATGCTCTAAACAGTGTCAGGAGGTAAAAGTCTGCCAGATCCTCTGTGTTACAAGAGGGAAAAAAAAAAAGCCCTAGTCACGCTGTTCTCTGAAGCTGCTATGTCATCATGGTGATCTTGTGGTGTGGCATGTACAAAAATGCAGCTCTCTAATGAAGTGCAGGTGGATACCATATTTCGTGCAAGGACAACCCATCTGTTCCTCCGTGGGATCAGAGAATGATGTTTCACAAACCTGAGAAAGTTTAAAAGCCATAGGTTTATACAAGATTTTTTTTATATTTTAGAGGGAAAACATGTTAGATTGTAAAACGAATTGCAAACAGGCTTTTGTTTTCCAACTTATTTTATACTGCTAGACATGAGCTAACACATAGCACTCAGACCTCAATGCTGCTGTTCTTCTTCAGCCAAGTGACTCATTCATTTTTCTGCCTTTTTCTTTAACTATCTTATGACCACAGTAAAATATCCTCAATAAAAACTTTAGCCTAAGGATCAGATTCAAAGATTATCTTTGCATCATACCTTTTTCCACGTCACATACTGAGTTCAAAGATCACATACTTGAATTCTAAGATTCTTCTGCAAATCATTGGAATTGATTTGGTCTGAAGATTTTCTTTGGTGGTTGAATGTATGTTTGTTTAATAAAAACACATCCCAGGAATGGGTTTTCAGCAGTTACTGTAAACCCACTTCATACATTTGTTCATTTTTGCACTTACAGCTTTCTCCTGCTTTTCACAGTCTGGAACTACTCAGCTTTATGTTGTCTGTTTCTTATTCCATGGATGTAGTTCAAGAATGCATCTTAAGGCTTGGATGAGATGTTACTTTCACCAGGCAGTGTAGAAGAATAATGCATTAAGAAAGCGACTGTTTAAAGTGGATCTTAATGCTTCCATAAGAACCTTCCCTAATCTCTAAATGGAGGATATCTTCCTTTTTTATGAGAGGCATCTTTTTTAATAAAGTTGGATAGGGGAAAATGTCAAATGTGCATATAGAAAGCATGCACAAGCCATTTTAAAGTGTCTTGCGTGTTTAGTTGCATTTGACTGTAATTGTTGGGGGTAGAAATCCAGGGATTTAGTCCATTTTCAACTTGCTATCTTTATGAAAAGTCATCGTACAGAATGTGTTTGGGCTGGAGAACCCTAACAGTTTCCTGAAGAGGAGCCTGGATGTGAGCTTCTCCCACAATCTGCTGCTGACGCATCTCAGTCTCCACAGCAGCAAAGGTCACTGGGAGCAGGGAAAAGCCAGTGCCTTTCACCAAGAACAGGAAAGACCCCAAAAATTACAGACCTCTGTGCTTCTGCAACATCCCAATTAGCAAACAAATTTGCTCAACACACAGTGCCATGTACCAGTGCAGCCCGCAGGAAGTGAATGTTATGCTTTTGATGTTCTGACATCACGCCTGCCTCCCTGGTATGGGAGAACCATTTACACACTGGGAAACATGCTGGTGACAGATCATAACTACATTACTACTTGAATGGTGCCAAGAAGTGAATGTGAGGCAGTAGAATCACGATAGTGAATTAATCTAAGTGAAAAACTGCATGGTATCAGGACTGGAAATGAAGAAGTGGCCAAAGCTGCTGTTGTTTTGCGTGTGGACAAATGGAGACCAGATGGAGTTTCTCATGCACAGAATGACATTTATCTGAAACTACTTCATTAGCTTTAGTTGACCAAGGAAACCTAAACTGTGACTTGACTGTAAATGTAGCAACAAGCAGGAGCACTCAGCAAGAGCTCAGCTGGAATATAAAAGTATTTTTCATACAGAAAGAGATAACCTTTAAGGTAATACCAAGGTTTGCTCTGTGGAAGAACATATATCAGGGTGAGCAATGGAGCATAATCTTTGTAAAGAGAATTTTTAAAATCTCAAGAAAGGCACTAGTTGTGTTTTCTCTGACTCTAGATTTGTTTTGAAGGACAAGCCAAATATTATGAGAAATGAATACATATTTTGAACTCTCAGTAACAGGTGTAGTTTTGCATTTGCAGTACAAATAGAATTGTACATTGGCTGCAAATACGGGATAATCTGGGCTTAATATATTTTTGGCGCAGTTGTATTTATGGACCAGTTTTTCTGTACATCCAATATACATCCTTTTTCTCAATCTGATAACAAAAACACAAAACATGCATATCTTTATAACTTACAAATCGTATTAAGCAAACGGATGATTTTTGCAATTAACATATGGTAAAAGCTTGGGTCATATAAAGTTCAGCTGAGACTTGTTCATTCATATAGTTCCTGTCTTACTGACTGTTTTAAATTAGCTATGGAAATTGCACAGTCAAGATGAAGAATCACATGCCTTCCAGGGTTAAGATATAAACCAATACATTTTCCTTCCTTTTTAATAAGATTTTTACCATCTCTCCACTCTGTTACTCAATACTGTTCCTTTGGCATCATTTTTATGCTTTTCCTAGTCTTACTGTTCTGACTCATGAAGCCCTCACCTCATAAGCCCCTGTTTGGGAGAGCAGGTAGGGACTACAACCCTGCAAATGAAGGTATTGCTGCTTCTGCATCAAAGGGTGGGACTGCGTTTGGGCGATTTCTTTTTTTCTGGCCCTATTTTCTGTTCCGCTTAGGGGATCTTTTGGTAGCTCTCAGAAGTCATGAAACAGCATGTGAATGAAGTCTAGCTAATTTCCAAGGAATACACAAAATAATATGTAAATTCACTTATGTCATCTAAGTTGTAAACTGGTTATGAATATGCTTCACACTGATGATGTCAGGACATGTTAACAATTCATCTTTACAACTACTGTACTCCAGTTTTTCTTCAAAATTTCTTTTCTTTTTGTACTTTATTTATTCATTTTTCTTTGACTGGAAATATGATCAAAACATATTATAATCTAATTTTCTTTGGCTTGTGATACATGAATAGAAGTATTTCTTTTATGTGATCCAAAGTTCCTTTTTTTTTTTAAAGTCATGTTTTCCTGCCTGGAGATGGCCAAGTCTAATAGGTTGTAATGAAAGAACCTGAAAGCAGAACTTACTGCAAGTGCATCAGTTTGCAGTGGCTGAGATCTAGCCTTCAAATACTGTCGAGTTACAGGGTCACTATTTTGTTTCTACACTCATCAGTGATATCCTCTCTGCTTTGTCTCTCTCGTACAACTGCCTTCTTTATAGCTTCTACACACTCCTGCAGAAATGGAAATGCCTCCCAATCTATTTGCTTTTAATACCCTTTTTCCCAAAAGAATCAGGTTACACAAACCTAATAGATATTATCTAAACCAACAGCTGCTTTGTTTTCATCTTAAACCTGTGCACACATCTGGTACACAGAGCCAAGAGATTTGGGTGCCCAGCACCAGGAGCAGGGTATTTGTGTCATGGGAACATATAGCCCCAGAAAAATTCCTTGTTGAACTATTCACACTGCGATATGAAATGAGTAGAGAGGTTTTTCCTCTGATCACTCAAAATTAAAATTAAATATTACTCTCAAGACGAAATGAAGGGTAGCTCATTTTATTTGGCTGCCTGCAGCAGGGGTTAAGAAACCTCCATTAAGGGAAAAGGCTGTTCCATGGACAACATGCAGCAAGCCACTTAATTATGAAGAGGTGGCATAGTGTTTATACATGATGTTTTATACATCTCTAAACAGTGAATATGCAACCTATTAGCCTATATGTAGTGTATAAACAAAAATATTATATTGGCTCAAATCTCCAGGAACAATTAGTTAAGTATTTCTGCAAAGTTCTGCAGCATTTTGAAAATATTACTGAAGGCTGACTCATATTTAATGAGTTCCACTAAAAACAATTCAGTTTTAGATTCTGGAGGCTGTAGGTGTTTATTTTTTCATTTGAAAACTTCCATTCCTCCTAATTGAAATTTTATTTTTTCAGCCTCTACACTGGATTTACATGTTAAATGGAAAGTGTTAGAGCACATACTACAAGCATTACAAAATTTGTGGTGATCCAAATCCTTCTTTTCCTTTCTCCTAAAAAGGAAATACCAGCTTTGGAAACTTACAAAAATGGTAATAGTGTTACAACCTATTAGCAGACCACAACAGATATTTTAGTTGAGCATGAATCTTTGTTTTTATCTTTCTGAAAGACTGCTCACTGTTTTGCTTCAAACTTGACAGTGTCTATGTTCTAGCACTGTTATCCTCCTCTCCATTGATTTTCAGACTGTTTTTGATTTGATTCAAATAGTCAACAGCAAAATTCCTTTGAGCTGATTCAAAGCTTGATCAAAGCTTTTTTATGATGGGGACTAAACATGAAGGCAAGGGTCTGTTTTTAAACCAGACTCCTTAATGTATGCTGTTTTGCCTTAGCATTTAAAATCTGCTGATCCATGTATAAAAGAAAATTAAGAGGCCCTGGAGCATGAGACAAATAAAATGATTCCCAATGTAAAGAATCCAAGAGCATTGCAAGGAGCTGTTGAATTTGTGGGAGAGTTGTGGTTGCAAGTGAAAATTATAGCAGCATCTCTGTATTGTAAGCAGTACAGTACAGATAATTTATGGAAAAGGAAGAGCTGGACTTGGCAAACTTGGTTCGTTCAGTATTGCTGGTATATCCAACTAAACACCTTCCCATAATCTAAGCATTATCAATGTCTGTCTGCATTCAGATCACTACAGCTTAAGGCCAGAAGGGATGTTAAATCATCTGTATTCTGCTGTGTAACCAGAATATAGCTTTTGGCCTTCTGCTAGTTTATGTGACCCTGGATTTAAACAGATCCACTAAGTGATAAATTGTCTTTGCCATGAAGGTGGGACAGGTTGGGATCCACCTAATGTGCAGCTTTTAAAAATACTGCCCATTGTCATTTCTAAAATGAAGCATCTTGGACAAATCTACTGCTTCTACAGAAGCACTTTAATCCACCAAGTTTAAAACCTCATGAGCAAGCAAAGCTTACTAGATAATATCTATTATATCATTTTCTACCTATTAGTATCTAGTTTGATGTCAGTTGTCACTTAGTTCATTAACAACTGAATGCTGCATGAGATTTTTACATTATTTTCCCTAGGAGTGGTGGCAGGTTAATAGCCTTGAGGTAGAGAGAGCATCTACCTATTTAAAGTCCATGAGCAGTAACACCACATCGGTGTTCTGGTATTCCCAGGCTCATGAAAATGGACTGTAAAGGAACCAAAGCCCTCTTACACGTCTTCCTGAGATGTTAAAGTGTAAACTATTATGACAATCAAATCTAAAAATATTTGTCACTAACAAATATTTTTGTTTGGTTTTTTTTTTTCCTTTAGAAAGAACATGATATAATAAACATGCATCAGTCTGAGAAAGCAAATCTGATCCTCTCCAAATGCAGAGAAACAATTACTTTTATTCATATTTCATTGCTAACCACTGTCTTGTGTCTCTTTAGTTGTGCTTCTATAACATTACTAGAATTTATTTTCCTCATCAAAAACTCCATCTTCTTCCAACTATCCTCAGCCATGCTACCTGTTGATCTGTCACTGATACATTCAGTGCAACTGGTTTATTTTTTCCTTATTACTAATATGTACAGGGATTCATATACACTTAATCTTTCTTGTTTTTTTCATGTCTCATAATATTTTTTCCCTTCTAATTACATTTTTTCAATTGAAACAAAGCAAGTTATGGCTAAAACTGGCCATTTGGGGTATTATATCAAGAAGCAAGAGGTATTTGAGGACACACTCTTAAATTCTGTTAAAGTATAGGTACTCTTATTTTTCTTACAATTTTTTCCTTCCAGACAAATTTGTTCATCCTTTTCCTGTTTGGAGACATTGAGCTCCTCTGAAAGACTGGCTGGAAATATGGTTTTGGCCATATTAAATGGTCAGCTTTGGCAACCACAGATTCCAATCCAGTGATTTAATTGCCTTTATTTTTCATAAGGAGATCCAGAGTGGATTAACCTCATGCTGTGCAGAAGACCTTTTGTCTTAGGAATTGTGCAGTGTTGAGAAACTCTACTGAGGCTTTACTCCAGGCAGTAAGGCACTGCTAACAGCATCTCACAATATCAAATTTCCCTTTAGAAAAGCTACTTGTTTTTTAAGTTGCTCCACCTTATATCTCACTAAGATTGCCTCCACTTCTCTGTGAGATGCAGACCATCTGTTATTATAAATGGTGTCAAGTATGTGATGTGTCTCACTTTTTGGTCCTGAGAGACAGCAAACACAGGCTGTCTGTCACACAAACTTGTGCGATAGGAGTCCACTCAAGGTCCGTGGGGATGTAATAAAAGGTTGTGGAGCCTGGAGAGTGATTCCATTCCCCAACACAGGCACCATAACAGTATTCAGTGACCTGAAGGTAGGCATCTAGTATTATTTGAGAGGCTCTCAAGTGTCCAGCTCATCTTTACAGATGATGGGAGAGGACTTAGAGGACTTTAACACTTGTGCCCTTTTCAAATGGTAGCTGATGGCAAAGCAAAGAACTCCACAGTGCTTAATAGCAAGGGATCTGCATTTAGGCAATTGCCTGCTGTCAAGGGGTTTCAGTCAGGTGATGAAAGGACATCTAACTGCTCTCTGACATGCCCTGGGCTGTACAGCACAGCCAAGGGGGTCTGGCTACTGTGACTCAGGATTCTGAGGAGACCTGTCCTGTCCTGAAGTAGTAGCAGCAGGCCAGGCAAGCAAAAGCAATCCAGAATGACATTAGACACTTATCTTTTGGAACCTAAATTGTGCCCTTGGAGCTCCAGTCCAGGAAATAATCAGTCTCCTAAGTAATATCCTCACTTTGTGTAAACTGTCTGAACAGTATTTTCTCCAACAGTTTCCTCTGCAGTCTTCTCTTAGCTGAGCATTCAGGAGAATGTGTGCAGCAAAATGTCACAGAAATAGAGCCAAGCAAAATGAGGTGTACAAGTCTGGAAACAGTCATGATCTATTAACCCACAGGTATTTTCCATTTTCTTACCACCTCTAAAAATCACAATAGTAAAAAAGCCAAAATAAGCAATCCTCTGAAAGGTCAAATAAAAACTTAGAAGACAGTTCTCTGATTCCATTAGACCATCACCTGAGGCCTCACTGAACAGTTTTCTTTTTCTTCAGTCAACCAAAGCTTTTCATATATAACTGTATAAGTCAAATACATTGGAAAGGAGAGAAACTATTCAAGACATTTTGTGTCACAGGTGTTCATAAACTTATTTTGAATGAACACAAATGTGCCCAAGGTCTAAGTTGATCTCCATCCAACCCAAGAATGGCCCAGCTGCACTAACTTTTCCTTCATCCTGCAATGTTTTAAGGAGAACACAGCATTTCCCAATTAAACTTGTTCACCTCTCATAGATTTCAGACCTCTGTCTACTTAGCCTAAGTCTTTTTTGTTCGCCTCGTATTTTTTTGGACTTCAGCAAGCACCTAGCAATTGTATTTGGATAATTCTGTATCTGTATATTTATATAAATGTGTGTCAGTTTGTTAAATGGTAAACCGAATTGGACCAAAAACTGAAATCGACATCTAGACGACCTTTAGCTTCCCAGTAGATCTTTTAATGCTTTCATAATATTTGAATTTTTAAAATTTTATATATGAATACATTATGCTACGAAACAGAACAGCATTTTGAAAGATGCTGCATCTTTTTGGAATAGCGATAGAAAGCTAACTGAGAGGGAATGTCTTCCCTTCTCTCTTCTTTGCAATGGCTTTTGGATTGTGGGTATGGAAAGTAAAGCACTGCAATCAAATACTGTAACTCTTCCAAAGGCTCTGTCAGATCAGAACTCCATATTATCAGCTGTTCAAAGATATAAAAAACTCAGAGATAAACTTTACTGGGAAGGATTGCAGAATGCATTACACCTGACTGAGAAGAAAAAGTAAGGAAAGCATTCAGATAGGGGGCAGATTAACAGCATTTTCAATATTTGGGCAGCTAAATGCAAAATATTGATGTCACCAAAAAAATTATTGCATAAAAGGAAATCAATGACTTCTCTCCGCTTTAGGCTTTACCTACACTGGTAAATCACATAATGTCCCTGACACTGGCAAGTTATTCTTTACAGTATTAGTATATTAGAATGGGTTTTTGCATGATTCTAGCCTGAAATGAGCAATTCCTAGCCAGGCTTTGGGACTTATCACTCTCACCAGAGAGCTTAAATGAAGCCACCATGTTTCGTGAGGCAAGAAAGCCTTACAGCAGAGATAGGGCTAAGTCATGTTCCAGATGTGGAAAATGGCATGATTTCACTCAATAACACAAATGTAGCTTTAGACTCTGGAATACAACCTAAGCCATCAATAAGAAAGTAGACATTCAGGTCCTAAGGTTTCTGACATGCCCTGATCCACAATTTGAATTTTATCAAATTATAATTTCATAGTTTCCACCATTTTCTCAAAATTTACGAGTGCTTGCATGTGTGTGGTTGTATTCATATATCACTTTTGCTTTATACTAAGGTTTTGAAGAAGATACATAGACTATTTTTAATTTTCAAAGGAGAAACAAATATGCTTCAGAAAAAAGATCTGATTCCAAGATTTATCAGAGTAATAATATTTAAGTAGAAAAGCTGGTTTCACATAGAACTGCTGACACAAGCTTAGCTACAGCAGTACCAGTGAGCAACACTATAATTTAGGTAATTTTCTTAACCCATAGAAAACTTCTCGATAGACACAGATAATAACAACTAGTCAGTTGTGGTATAGCAAACCCATTGCTGCTATCCAATCTCCTGAAGATAGAATGAGACCTAGGATCACATATTTGTAATAACTTTACTCATAAAGGAAAGGGTTTTACACAGTGTTTTAGAAGTTAAATCTTTGCCATTATTATGGACCTTTTAGCACAACCATCATTGAATAACCCTGAGACCCATCAGATATGTGTTGTCTCAGAATGGTTACTTTTCCAGGGAGCCCATATCAGGGTCGTTCTTTCAAGCAAGTAGTGAATAAATGTGCAGGTAATAGCCCACAACATTTTGATTCAAAGCTAGGTGAAGGGAAGAAGGTGTTAGCTTTACCAATTAGCAGGAAATTCTTCTTCTGAAAGGCACTGCTAATGACTTATCACGTACTCAGTATAAAACATTTTTAGAAATGTGCCTTCCAAGGCCTTGGAAAACAGGGTTTGGGTTCCTAATTAACTCAGGTGATGCTGAAGATTTTACTCCAGCCTCATCCATATTCTCCAGCCACAGTGCCTCCACCCATTGTCCAGCAGCTGTATTCAAGCTGAATCCTGGTCCTAGCTCTGTTTTGGGTATGCTGTGTCTAGTTTTGTACCTGGCATTATATTATTGGCTTGATATCTGAGCTGGACCTTGAGCCTGCCTTCTCAGTGGACATCTGCTGCTGAATGGCTGGCCCACCGAGGTTACAGTCACCCAAACAGCTTTTCTGTGCCTCATTGGGTGCTGTGGGACTGTCACCTCACTCCTGAGGTTGCTGCCCTGCCTTGTGTAGCTGCTGGCTCCCAGCTCGCCTCCCCTTGCACAGCTGCTTTCTCCTGCTGAACCCCAGCTATAAGCCCAGGGAAGGGACAAGGAATTGAGCTTAAATGTAGCTCCTGGACAATGAGTGGTAGAAGTCTAGGTGGACAGAGGCTCTGGAAGAGATGGTCATGGCAGCAAGAGCCTACTGGTGTACTCAGAGCCCTGACATTGCATTTGGAATCAGAGAATGGCTTGGTTTGAAAGGCACATTTGAAGGTCATCTAGTCCAACCTCCCTGCAATAAGCAGGGAGGCCTTCCATGGAGGCCAGTTTGCACAAAGCCTAATCCTACCTGGCCTTGAACACTGCCAATGATGAAATATCCACAGCTTCCCTGAGCAACCTGTTCCAGTGTCTCACCAGCCTTAATTTAAAGAATATCTTCCTTATAGCCAACCTAATTCTACTCTCTTTCAGCTTAAAACCATTGCACCTTATCCTGTCACTGGTAAAAATTCTGTCTTTCTTATAAGCCTTTATACAGTGAAAGGCTGCAATAATATCTCTCCTTAGCCTTTTTTTTCCCCCAAACAATTCCAATTCTCTCAGCGTGTCTTTGAAGGACAGGTGCCCCAGCTCTCTGACCCTTCTTGTGGCTCTCCTCTAGTCCTGCTCTAGCAGCTCTTTCCTGTGCTGGGGACCTCAGCACTACATGCATAACTGCAGGTGAGGGGTTCCAGAAAGTGAAGCAGAATCACCTCCCTGGACGTGATGGCCACGCTGCTTTTGATGCAGCCCAGGATATGTTTTACTTTCTAGGCTGCAAGCGCACATTGCTGGTTCATATCAAATTTTTCATCCACCAGTGTCCCAAAATCCTTCTCTGCAGGACTGATCTCAGTCTATTCATCACCCAGTCTGTACCAATACTGGGACTGCTTCAATCCTCGCATATGCTCATGTACTACTTCACATGCTCTCATATCAGCCCAGAAGCTGCCCATGCAGTAACCAAGGGGCTAGAAAGCTCTTTTCTCTCATCTTCCTCACTTGAAATGTGAGGGAAGGTGGAGCTGGGCTGCAGGCATCCTCAGCTTCCTCCTCTGTAGGACAGAGTTTTGGTAAATGGGACATGTCTTCTTCTATTCCTGTTAAGGCTATTTCTTTCTCAGCTCTGCAGAACAATCTAAAATCCTTGTGCTGCTGGTTTTTTTTCATAGTGTGAGACCATTCCCTCTGTCTAAGATGTAGGGAACATGACAATCCTACATGTCAGAATTCTAACAAGGAAGTTCAAAGGGAATGTTACCACTTCATTGTAATTTAGTCCTTTGACAGCAGTAAAGAGCTAATCTAAGTTTCTCCATAACAATCCACTTATCTGTATCTGTTAAAGAGAAATTGACACAATCTTCTCTCTGTAATCTACACATGAAGAGGCTCCCTGTATATAAAAAAAAAAGGTTGGCATATCTTAAAAGAATTTGGTGCTGAAAATGAGCAGTAAAGGATAGAAAACTAAAATATAGTCAAAAGGCTAATCTTTTTGTTTCATTTTCATGATGGCATGATGGCATATTAAGTCACTCGAGGTTTAGGATCTCTCAATCACTCTCTGTTAGCCAGCACTTCAAAGACAGTTCTTTGTTTCAAGAATTCATTGCAATGTATCCATGTTTTCCTTCCATGTAAGAATGATGTGTATGGACAAACCTCTGAAGGTTTATTCTCAGAAGGGAATAAGCCTTTTGAAGTATTTCAGTTGTCTAGAGTTTCTAGCATAGGCAAGCAGTAGTTAGAATTATTCTGTCTTTCATGTCGAGATTATTTTATCCATCTCGAAATTTCTTTTACTTTTTTTTCTACACTCTGGAATTTGGTTTATTCTTTACAAGCTTTTGGTTCCTGCAAAGATTCAATACCTTGAAATTAAAAGATTAAAGGATTCAGCATCAGAATGCTACATGATTAGGTTTAATTGGTTCTGAGTTTTTCCTGTTGAAAGGGCTTTCTAACATGTGCTTAGTAGCAGACACATGGTCCCTATTTTCCATGCCTTTATATCAGGATTTGAACACTTTCAAAAATTACTCTGTAGAGCAGGACTAGCCTAATTTATCTCAATTAAAGTCTTCATCTGGAAACAATAATGTAACTTGTATAAAACTGTCGTTTCAAAATTAGTAACAAAATCCTTAAGGCTTTTTTATTCAATTATAATATATACTCTAACATAATAGTTGAAAATGAATAAAAAGTGTAAGTAGGATTTATCATAAAATATGTACTTCAATGCTGTTGAGACAATAACATAAAGAGTTGGAAAAAATTCGCTTGATTTCATGTTAAAGATGAACATAGAAGGTTTTGTAAATTGTAATCTTTTATACAGAGTCACAGTTGGAAGGGACCTCTGGAGATCATCCAGTCCAATTCCCCTGCCAAGGCAACTTAGAGCAGGTTGCACAGGAACTCATCCAGGTGGGTTTTGAATGTGTCCAGAGAGGGAGACTCCACAACCACCCTGGGGAGCCTGTTCCAGTGCTCTGCTACCCTCAGTGTAAAGTTCTTCCTCACGTTGAGATGAAACTTCTTCTTAGTTTACGGCCATTGCTCTTTGTCCTGTTGCTGGGCACCACCAAAAAGAGTCTGGCACCGTCCTCTTGACACCCACCTTTGAGATATTTATATGCATTAATGAGATCCCCTCCCAGTCTTTTCTCCAGACAAACAGGCCCAGCTCACTCAGTCTCTCCTCATAAGAGAGATGCTCCAG
>VZTA01001341.1:18829-37226 GCA_013398855.1 Mohoua ochrocephala
CTGAGGAGCTCAGAACTGGACACAGCACCAGGACTGGCCTCACTAGGGCAGGGTAGAGGGGCAGGATCCCTCCCTCAACCTGCTGGCCAAACTCTTATAGATGCACCCCACGGTACCACTGGCCCTGCTGGCTGCAAGGGCACTGCTGGCTCATGGTCAGCTTGTCATCCTCCAGGACTCCCAGGTCCCTTCTTGCAGAGCTGTTCTCTAGCAGGTCAGCCCCCAACCTGTGCTGGTATTTGGGGTTATTTCTCCCCAGGTGCAGGAACCTACACCTGCCCTGCTCAACTCTCCAGCCTATCAAGGTCCCACTGCATGGCAGCACAGCCTTCAGCTGTATCAGCCAACCCCCCTCCTTCCCAGATTTGTATCATCAACAACATTTCTGAGGGTACTTTCTATCTCTTCATCCAGGGAATATCCAGAACAAAGCAGTACATATTCTGCTGTCCATTCTTCCAACAGCTAGGAGCAACATAACCTCTCAATTAATATTTGTACATCTAAACAAAATATCATGACATTTGTAAATAGAAATTGTCATTTTCAAATATTCACCTTCTCTCCTTCTGGGTGTGAGCCGAAGACAATACCTGTGACATTTCTTGGAACAAAAATTTCCTGGATGAAGGTGGTTCAGACAGGGTTTTTTTGATTGCTTAAAACCAGCCTTTTGTATTTAAAGAGTGGACAGCATCTTCTTTTAATTTCTCTTCAAAATTGATGCCCATCTGTATTTTTCAGTTCCTCTGACTGAAAATATTGGAGCTATTCATGTGGGTAAGTGTTTGCAGATGCAAGGCCTACAATTATTGCTGCTTTTCAAAAGCATCTTCATTGCCTTTCGTGCTGCAGACATACACATAGGTACAGAAACACAACCATCACTGCTTCTCATCACACTGTTATAATTTTGTTATTAGTTTACTGCTGTAGTCTAAAAAGATCTGTGAATTATATATACATGCATATGTATACACATATATATGTTCAGAACAGTACAATTTCTCATAGTTTTGTCCATTCCTTCTCCCACAGAATTAAGTCCAATTCAAGCAGGCAGTAACAGAGCATTAACATTCTTCTGGTCTGCTGACTTAAGACACCCACATGGAGGTAATCTCCAAAGCTTTCAAGCAGCATAATGTACACACTGAGTAAGGAAACTGCCTGACAAAGCAGTTTTGAAGAAACCACATCTCTATATCTCAGAAAGGAAAGTGTGCAGTTTAACAGGCAGGGTAAACAGCCTTCTGTAGTGCCTGTGTCCAGACTGATCCTCTTATGCACTTATGGCACACTAACAGCCCCGAACTTCCAGAGCAGGAAGCAGGGCAGGAGGCCAAAGGCTGGTTTGTGTCACTTAAAAAGTAGCCATTGATGAGTCTAGCTGTTTGAGTGTTTGGGTTGAGTGTAATCCAAACAGCTAAACAGTTTTTGTGCCTTTTCAGGACATCCACAGAAACTTTGTTCTCTTGCAGATGGAGCTGCTGGAACAATGTTAAGTTAATGTTTTAAGCTAAAAATTAACAACAATTTTTATTTCATGATTTCATTTTGAAGATGAGCCAGTTAATATTGAACATCTCTCTCACAGCCCGTGTTTCCCCTTCAGTGCTCTGCAACTTTTCACTAACATGACTCTTAAGTTTATTTTCTCTTTTATTGAATGAACTACTTTCAGCTAAATTAGGGCAACTCTTTTGAAAAAAGCCCAAAAAACACAGATGTAGGCCAGTCTCTGAAGCAAAACTGACTTCAGAGCAATGTGTGCCTACAGAGAGAATGAGCAAAAACCCATCCTTGTTCAAAGCAAGCATATTTGACTGTGGGTGTACAAAAAGACTATTGATTTCACAACTCTGCACCTCTGGCTTAATGAAAATAGAAAATCAAAACAGCAGAATATGTGAATTTACATACCCTCTTCTCATAAAGCCTCACAAACCATTTTCCTCCTCCTGGTTTTCTCTAGCTGACAGTAACTTTGCTACTGTCCATCAGTGACGCTAGATGGCACTTCAGAGTAGTGGTGGGATCAGAAAGTCTGTAGTCTTTTTTAGTTATTTTGCATATGACATTAGAGATGCGTTAAGTTAACGCTTGCTTTGAACAAACACAATTTGTCAGCTTTCTCCTACTTTTTACATAGGACCGTGAGGTAGAAAATGCTGCCTGTTTTCAAAAATAGCTAACATAAGCAGAAATAGATTGTAAGAGAGTGGTTCACTAGCAGCTCAAAACAAACCTTAAAAAAACAACAACAACAACAACAAAAAAACAACAAAAAAAAAACTCAAACCAAATTATGGGCCAAAGAGCTGTTTCCAGACCTTGTGCTTAGAGGGTTTTAGAAACAGTTTGTGGAGGCAACTGAAAAAAAGGTATGGTCCTGGAAATGAGAGCAACACACTGACACCAAGGATTTAGGAGCTGATCCTTTCCTGGAAATGAAATTAGATTTAGTGTCATTTATACATCAGCAATTGAGTATATGATAACTGTCCATAACCTGGTGCACTTTAGGAGAAACCAGACTAAAAGATGGCCACACCCTTGCCAGCAGCAAAGGATAAGGTGCTTTAGGCTGCACCAGGAAACAGGGGTATTATTCTTTATGCGTTTGAATCCAACAGTTGTGACCATTTGCTGTCTTCATACTTTATGAAGAAATTGAAGATGCACCACTGGGCCCAAAGGCTTTCTACTTTAGCTCTCTTATTTCTTTCCACCCAATTGCTTATAGATTGTTTGTGTTTGTTCTTTTTTTTTCTTTCTTTTTTTTTTCTTTCCTTGTTTTGTTTTTAAGTGGAAGAGCCATCTGTTTTGTATTTATATGAAAAGTAGTTTTAAAAGTATTGGGCTTCCCGCTGCTTTGAAGTCTCTGCAGATGCTGAGCATGGATAGAATCCCATCAGTCAAACATCACTGGTGTGGCTGCAGGATTTATGGAAAAAGAACAGTGTGTTTACCTTTCAAATTTGTCATGATCTTGCTTAGGTCTCTTGTTATAGGATTTGCTTATTCTGTTTAATTGAGCAAGACTGAGAATCAAGAAAGTCCTGCTATCTTTGCAGCCTTTGGCTGTTAGCAGAGGATGTATTTTATGAGGAATAACTTGTGCTTTAGCAGTAAGCTGCAAGCTTGATAGGGGACATATCATGAGTACTGCAGAGAAGGACCAAACTCAGGTATTTTATTTTCTTCTGGGCTTAAAGTTTGTTCTAATTTGAAAAAAAAAAAAGCCTTAGTATGTGATATTTGAAAACCATGGATGGAGAAATGGAAAGTTTGTGCATATGTTTATATGATGTTTTATGTAATTGTTATTATTTGTTGTGTCAATCTCTTTCTGTAACCACATATATACAAACTCTGTGGAATTTTTCAAGCTAAGACAATGCCTTTGTTCTTGCTTGAAGTGCCAGGGCTTAGTTTTCTGCATGAAGTCTCTGTCTGCCCAATAGCTGATATCTGACCAAGAACTAAAAGGAAAAAAACATAACTGCTGATTTTCTGGAGGGTTTCCCCTCCAGTGACAGAAAGATATCATATACTGTTTGTTTTATTTAAAAATAACACTCCAAAAATGTGAAACCCAGAAGAAAAACAGATAGAAAGAAGAGAAATCATTGGCTACTAGATGAAGAAGACAGCTCAGAAGAGTGTAAACATGCTTTTTCTGTGTAATGGTTATAGTGAGTCATAATTGTTTCCAATTATTTACTACTGAATAAATGACGGCTATAAAAAGACTATAATTGTTTGCTCCAAAAAAAATGCCTATGAAAGTTAGGCATGAAGAAGTTCCTTGAGGTAAAAGAATTTCACACAACTCATTCTCTCTTTAGCTATCACCACGCCAAAGATGTTCAATTTTCAAGACTTAATTAAAGTTCTGACACACTATGTTATGCTATCAAAACAAAAGAAGAAAGACAAACACTTTGGAGCTTGCCTGTATTACATTATTCTTTAATATAAATGACATATAAGTTTTACAAATTAGAGAGATTGACCTTGGAGTATTAAGAGTCTGCAGAAGATTCTTTTCAGGTGATGTTTTTATTGAGTATACGTTTAGCTTTGAAGATTGACAGTAGAAATGTGAAGCCTACCTTTGATGTGCTTGCTACCCACTGGTATGGGTTGAAGAATCCCAATTTACAGAGGGCTCCAAATCACTCTAAATAGATACTTCTACAAATGATATCCCAGCAAGGTCCCTAATTGCAGTTATTTCACTTCATATATTTCTATACTTATGATTTTGCTTATAGTCTAAATTCCACAAATCCATCAGATGGAGGAGCCTGCATATCTCTACTTTACAATTAATTCCTTCTTTTAAAAACCAAAAACAGTAAAGAATGATGACAAATGTACGATGCAGAACAAGTGAACAGTGAACTGCTATGGTTTTTTGTTTAGATAAATACATGGATTGATAACAATTACTAAACCCTTATACCATACTCTACAAGGCAGTAAAGTCATAAAAACTGCTCTTGTGACTAAGGTGAGAAGGATTTGCACTAGAGAAATTTAGTCATCGAGCTCCTGATATAGGTTACACATTTTTTACTGCAGACTACTCAATATTTTGTTCATTAGGATGATGTTAGGCTAATTCTGAATAGCATTGCTCTAGAAGAATGGCAAACTTTAAAGAACTATGTGTACAATATGAATTTATTTTATTTTTCCAAAAATAATGACATTAGCAACAACTTTATTTGCCTCTGCTAAATAGATACATTCAGAATTATCTTAGAGTTATAGTGGATATTTTTAAACCTCCAGGGCTTGAAATAAATTTAAAGGAGGTAACTCTTACCTTCTCAAGTCTCAAGATGATTTGAGAGTCTTTTTTCCCTCTACTATTTTTCTCTGTGTGTGGCTATAAAAATAACATCAATCACTATCTTTTTTTTTTTTTTTAATATATCATAACTTGACAAATTTTTACTCCGAATTTCATATACAGTGGAATCTGAAAACCTGTAGCATTCGGCAAACTGAAAAATGCCACAGAAAGCATGCTGGAAAAGAACGCTGAAATAAGTCAGTTTAAAGCACAGTTGGCAATTCTTTTTGATGGTAAGCTCGCTCTTGTACATCTGTAATGCAACATTTATTTTACATCAGTGGATCATCTCCACTTCAAAGTGAAGTTTCTGGCATTTGGCATTAATTGTTAGGAACAACTTTTTTGAACAGGCCTATAACAACAGATACTTTAGAACACAACCGAACCCCGTCTTTAGGCATCTATTTGTAATTCCCGATCTGTACTGCAGAGCGTTCGTGGATACACCGGAAAGCAGAGGGCTGGATTTCCCAGTACTGCACGGGGTTGCTGAAGAGGCTCACGCCGGAATAGCTGGCCTTTTTGGTGTTGTAGCCAAGAGGGCAAAAGTCGTTGATACCAATGGAAGCAATCTTGTTGTTGTGAAGATAGACCACCTGGAAAGCATGGAAGTGCTGAAGTGAGAAATAGAGCTACCGTGGCAAATAAGATAAAAGACTTCGTATTAAATGCTTGGTATGTGTTTTTTGCAACGTTATGCAAATATGTCCTCTTTCCAAACAAATCCATGACTCTGTTTAGCTTTGGAAACACCTAGCGTGGGCCCAATTGGAATAATTTCTACAGGAAGCGCAGAAACTGTGCAAGGCAATCTAATAATGTTACTGGCAGCCGGTCGTACTGTAACCAAAAGAGGAGCCAAAGATGTGAAATTATGAATACAGCGCTGTGGCTCAGAAGCATGTGCTGTATACAGAGAACGTATCTGATGGTGATTGTTTTCTCTCCAGCTCTAATACTTTCATTCTCATGAGTGCAACTATACAGAACTTAGAGCCAAAGGAACCACTAATGATGATTTAAAGTAGCTGATGAATATTATTTTGCTCCAGATTCACCATTTCTGGAGAATTTTTCCAAGCTACGTGCAAGGGGTAATTTACATATGGGAGTCTCCATTCTTTGGGAGCTTTCTTTCCTGTAAAATCTTAGTCTGAGTGAAGACAGATTTATATTGTTCCCAAGAGGCAACGTTTCTAGATATCCAGCCACAAGGACCTCAAAAATACGGGTGATGTGAAATGCCTGTTTTGTCTATTTGCCCTCCTGATGGCATTGTTTTGTGAGATAACAAAGGAAAGGTTTTTGGGAAAGGTTGGAATACGTCACTGAGTAGAACTGAAAAAAAAATCAACAGAAGAAATGTTCTTAGAAAGTATTTTTTGAGTAAAGAGGAAACCAAAGTACATAAATAATCCCGTATTTGCTGTGGCTTCTCAGACACAAAGAGACAATGGTCTATACACCTCCATAACCATTTCCACAAAAAAATCAGAATAAGAGTCTTGTTGGATGCAACATTTCCTTGATATTTCAAGAGTTTATGAAACTTGCATCAAGTTACAAATACTACGTACATTTCTGTTCAAGACTGAATAAACACACAACTACCATTAGGAATCTTTCAACTATTGTTCTCTGAGACAGTATGATAAACTTTACCTGTATATATTTGTGTTCACCCAGTCCACTGGGTACTCTAACAAGTTCATTGTTGTTCAAGTGGAGCTCTCTCAGATGAGGTACATTGTTAAGAGAGCCATTCTCAACTGAAGAAATACTGTTGAAACTGAGACCCAGTCTGAAAAAGTAAAAAAAAAAAACAAAACCAAACCAAAAATTATAAAAAAAAGAGGAAAACAACAAAAAATATGTTAAACTTGCCCACATAACTATCTTTCTTGGGTTGATTGCTTCTTAACACTGCTGTTGCAGAAGAGACCAGGCTAATTTTCTGAACTATGCATGAGCTAGGTAGAGCTAGGTTAAATAAAAAAAAATTAAATAAGTTTGACATGTGATGTGAACAATCATAATTATCATTATATCGCTCAGCTTGTGCTTATGATACTGCATATTTGATGAGCTGTATGACCAATCCTGGTGTAAATATGTACCGTGCACCTCCATAGGCACCAGTCTTTCTTTAAAAGCTGAGACACTGAATAAGTGATACTTGTAACTTTAGGAGCACTGTCTGTAACTTTTTTTGTCAAATTACACAACCCATGTTCCCAGAACTGTTAAGCTTAAAACTTCACCACATCCTTCTAAGATACTTTAATAGTTAGAGCCGTGTTACATACTGGAAACAGGAGCTCAGTCATATTTTATGATCCCTTTAGCAGGGCACTGAAGTGGGACTTACACGTTTCTCCAATCCATATTTTCCATCACAAAATCATCCTTTCTGCTTTACTCATCCACATGCTAGGTTTACAGCACAACTTGTGTTCAATTTGGGCAATCTGTTTCTATCTGTATTTCTGTGTTAATAGTGTTTTGGTTTGCAATTACCAAACTGCAGACATTTTTCAAGAGGCTCCCATAAATTACAATACTCTGTGTTGTAGTAAACAAAGACTTCAGGAGTTGTCATCGTCAGGAGTATTGTAATTTGAGAAAAGTATTTCTATACAGGCTAAACCTAGCTCATCTATTTTGCTCTATCTTTTTTTCTTTAAGCAATCTCTTTTTTAATATTGAGGGGGAAAATGCTCTGAGATTTATTAATAGCTTATTCAATAAGAGAATTTAATATAGGTAATAAGAAACTCCATGTTAAAGATAATTTGCTATGGGGGAGTACTTTTAAAGAGAGCCTTCATCGCAGTTACCTAATAACCTGTAATTTGTGGCTTGTAACAGTTTCAGAAGTCAGGGTCTGCACCTAGAATAAAATCACAGAACTGAAAATTCTTGCTTGATTTTTACAGCAGAGAGGTTTCCTAGTGTTAACTAGTATTACATATAAGGCAAATAGTCTTATCACAATTATTTAAACATGGCAATATTTTCAAACTATTAAATGACAAAGGAGAGTTTAATGAGATCTCCCACTTAACATCAACAGGAATTTATTTCACTCAGAAATCAATTCACAGTATCCCATCCCCTTGCTTGAATTTGGTGGTGAAGAATTTTCATTTGAAAATTATTAGAATTAACTTTCTTTTGAATAAAGTATACCAAATTTTAGGAAAGCTTGGAGGATTGGATCCTACAGAGCAATTCAGTCTAAAGTTCTGCAGAATGCTTACAAAGGACTTCAGTGATGGGTATTCGCAGTGGATGTCTTTGAAAGGATTGGAAAAAAAAACCATCACATTTTGTCAGAGGGCTATAAATTCTTATTTGACACATATCTAAACATGTGCTCTCTACTAATGCAGGTCTACAAGCAGATGTGTCACACCTGGGAGACCACTATGAAAAGAAGCAGTTCTGACTCTCATATTATTCTG
Source organism: Mohoua ochrocephala (assembly GCA_013398855.1). Taxonomy (NCBI): domain Eukaryota; kingdom Metazoa; phylum Chordata; class Aves; order Passeriformes; family Acanthizidae; genus Mohoua; species Mohoua ochrocephala. The sequence continues at coordinate 27,164 of VZTA01001341.1, forward strand.
CTGAAGAAAAAGTAATCCCTTTGCACATTCTTTTAGGGAAAGAATGAAATTATAGAAGTCCGTAGTGACGTGGACCTAAATCCCAGGGGGAGTGAAATTTCATGTAATTATATCTCCTCTAAATGTCTTACAAAAAACTCTCAGTCACTTGGGGCTGTGCTTACACATTAAGTAAGTCAATATTATTGTGTAAAACAGAGGGTGATTAAGAGTGTTTGGAAAGAATATGGTCTTCATCACCCTTCCCATAGGAAAAAAAGGGGAAAAATTTGAAAAATCACTCTTGCTTCATACATTGATATATTACTTCATTTTATATTACTGAATAAGTAATATTTTTCCAATGTTTCAGTAGATCTAGTCCCAATGTTCTAAATCATTGAAGAGCATCATCAAAAACATATCTCAAAACTGAAGAAATTCTCAAATACTTTTTCACCTTTTCTCTCCAACATCCCTGCTGGACCATTTCCACTATTTTTTTTGAAAGAAACTTCATGATGCTCAACATCATTATTATTATTATTATGGGCTTAGAATCAGAGAATCATTAAGGTTGGAAAAGACCTCTAAGACCACCGAGTCCAAAAGTTAATGCGGCCCCACCATGTTCACCACTAAACCATGTCCCCAGGTGCCACATCCACATGACTTTTGAGCATTTCTAGGGATAGTGATTCCACCACTTCCCTGGGCAGCCTGTTGAAGTGCTGGACCAACCTTTCAGTGAAGAAATTTTTCCTACTATCTAGTCTAAACCTCCTTTCGTTTGGTTCAAATTCCACAGTATGGAGCTAGCTTATTTCAGTAAGCTTTAACAGGATATAGACATTAGTAATATCAGATGTGTAATGTGAATATCCTCTTGGAGTTCATTCCTGTGTGTAATCAGCAAAGTCTTTCTTGGGTTTACTTTCATAAGATTATTGGTTTTTCACTGAAGACTTTTGGTTTTAGACCATGAAGACTTTTGAAAGACTTAAGAGTAATTTTACAAGCAAAACAAACAAACAAAAAGGACAAATATTGTACATCTACTAGAATGCAAGAAAACTCAAAAGAGAATGAGCAATAGACCCACACCAAGCTCTTGCATGAAATACTTTGCAGTTTAAAATACCTTAACACACTCAGAAAAATTACCTGTTTCTCAAAGTTTAGCTGTGCTTCAGGGCAGCAATTAGACTGTCGAGCTTGAGTGGACACAAACAAGGTTGTCTGACCCTGTCCTAATATTTCTGAAAGCTTAGATGTGTAAATAAAAGCTGGGGTTTGGTATGCTGGGCTGGAGCTCTTCCGTAGCTCCCTCCTTTCCTCACCTGTCTGTTTTGTTTTGTGCAGTGTCCCCCTTGTTCACCAATCTGTGTCCTGCCTTACCTCTCACTTTTGCAAAAGAGGATCTCTGACTATGCTGAGGTTACCTGCTTCAGCACAGGGCAGAGAGTGGTTTAAAACTGGTGCCTGCTCTGAGCAGCTCCACATTTCCACATCACGGTCAGCAGAGTATCTTGTTGCTCAGTACAGTACAGCCACTATAGAAGCAGCCCAAGTTTAGATATTTTTAGGAGTCCATTGGCACTTGCTGTTTAAAACTTTATGTCTTAAGGCAGACTTCCAACAGTGTTGTCCATGTGATGCTGCCCGTAGCGTTTTCCAAGTGTGAATGGGAAAACAGAGAAACCGTGTCACCTGAAGGACAGCTCACATGCCCCACAAGCCCCACAACCAGTAATGTAAATTACTCTCTACCTGAGTAGTTATCGTCTTGTTTTGGTTTTAGGAGTTTTCTTCATAATTTCTCTGAAGAGTATTAAATTCTTTACTAAGCCTCTGTTACAAGAAATAACTGCTTCATAGTCCTCTAACCCCTAATTAAAATATTTTTATTTTTTCATCAAAATCTAGGACAGACTTCTTTTTGAGTCTGTGATCAAACAGGAACATAAAACATAAGATGAAATGTCTTAATTTATAAGCTCTGGAAAGCTTTTCTAAACTTTATATCTTTGAGTTTTCAGATCCAAAATACTTGTTATGTTACTATATACTTCACTGCATTGAATTGCTGTCCAAGCTACTATAAATACTGGTAAACTTAACTCCTGTTGCTCAGTAATCTTTGTCTGATTTCTGTTTTCTGCCCTCATTATGACAAGGAGAACGACTAAGATGAAAATTCATTAATTAGATCCCGTAATCTGATTAACAGTCTTGATTACCGGTCTTTTTGATCAGTTAAATTATTTTCATAGGAAAGTTTTAAAGTATTAAATTATTAAAATAATTTGTAGTAAAGGCCCATTTTACTATGATACATGTTTTTTGATGTGAACAAATTCACAAATCATTCTGTATAACTGCTTTTTGGGAATTGTCCTTTTATTTTCCTACAGTTAGAGAAACTTATTCAACAACATAGTTGTTTAGCAGAGTAAAATCACTCTGACAGAGACAATTTTTTAACTAAATTTTATGGTTTTTTTTCTTAATCATGTTCCTGGACTCATTGCAGACTTGCCTTTCTTGAGAAACAAAGGAACCACTGTTGAAAGAAGTTGTGGTTCCCATGTGCTTTTTCCTCATTTTCCAGGCAAACTGCATGAGCCTTGCTGTGTCCCAAGAAAAGTGCATAAACCAAAGATGGACATACAATGATAGAAACATAACATAATTTTAAAAATCTAATTGTTCTCTTTTTTTTTTTAGTAAATCAAATAAACAGTTGTCCTGAGCATGTAGCACTCATAATTGAAAGCAGATGAAAAGTTTTGTCAGGAAAATAAAAGAAGTGTTTGTTCTCTTCAATCAGTACACAAATCCTTAGAAGCCTTTCCTGCTAAGTTATGACTATTTCAACGATTCCAGCACTCATGAAGCCCAGACTGATGTTTTCTAATTGTGTGTGTGGTGATTGCAATTTCAACTAATATTTTATGTGACAAGAAGAAATTAATTCCTACTTTGCCAAGTTGGTGAGTCCAGAGAGACCTTCAGCATCAATTTTGCTGATTTTGTTGCCATCAAGGTGAAGTTCAGTAAGGGATGGAGGAAGGCCTGAAAGGGAGAATACCATCAAATTACTTTTGATTAAACTGGATTCTTGTCTTTTTAAAAAATACTTGTGTTACACCAAGGGTCTTTTACAGTTGACAAAACATTTATTCTAAACTTGCCCATGAACAATTCACTAAATGGAATGAAGTACTTTCACAATCAGGGAAACTGAAAACAGCTAGTAACAATTATGTAGTATGAAATAAGACCAAGCTCCTATAGTCATTATAAAACAGTTAACTCCTGAAAAAGACCTAAATTAAATTCTTCTCAGTTATTACTTCTAGCCTTCATGATTATGTAAGTAGCACATATAAAATATTGCAGGAGAAAGAACTTTCATTTTAGTCAGACTATCCACAGACATAAATGTACAAACACCTTGCACCTAGATATTTAACAAGTAACAGCAGTAGAAAGTGCAATTGTAAGTATGAGGCAAAATAATTCTAATGGTATTTTAGCTAGGGTACATACTAGTTTACAAATTCTGTTTCTCAGGGAAACAAAAGAGGAAACATATTTTACCTATCTGAGGTCCCTCAAAGGAACATCCAAAACAGGAAATATGGGAAGAAAAAAAAAATAACAACCGGTATTATCTTTCAAAAAGTTTTCAGCCATTTCAAAACAATCTGTTGGCTGAAGTATGAATAAATTGAATATAATTTCCTCTGTATTGGAACCATTCTTGTTTGTTTGTTTTGTTTTTAATAAATTACAATGAAATTGTTCTTATTTTGTAGGAATTTGCAATTAAGTACTTTGCTATTGAAAAATAGCAAAGGTTTCTGTTTTGTTACAGGGACAGTATTTTTGGCTTCAAACCCACAGACTTGTGGAGAGCTGATTTTTTGCTTGTACAACTTCAGTTAATTCTACATGAGTTTACAATTGTGTAATGTTGATCAGGCTCAATAACCAGGCTTGGAGGCTGAAAATGTTCTTCCATTTTATATTTCAGCTATGAGACAAGAAAAGCAAAATAACACAAAATGACATTTTACAGTGCACCTCTCATGGAGCTTCTCGTAATCAAAAGTCAAAATTTTCCAAACTAATGAAAGTCATCTGATCTAAAAATAGACAGTCTAAGGACTGACTCAAAAATCTTCCATAATATGTTTTTTCCCAACTGACTAAAAGTTACCAAATTATACCTGTGCAAATCTCTGAAATATTAATTGAATTTCTTACCTTTTGGGATGCTTGTAATGTTGGTGTCTGCGATGCGGATGTAGGAGAGCCTCTTCATCCCCTGAAAAGCTCCATTTTCAATGCCTGAGCTCTTGATTGGATTGGTGCCTAGTTCTGTCAACAAAACATGGTTGTGAGCTGTGCTGCAGTGTAGGTACCTGTATTCTTCAGGTCAAAGCTAATTTGGAGGGACATTTTATTGGAGCATTTGTTGACTTTCTACATATAATCACTGATTAAACTAAAAACAACATCTTGGAAAAACACTCAGTAGTGTTTGTTATAATTTCTCACGCTCATACCTAAGACAATCACTTGATTCAGTCCATTAAAGACAGCTTTCCTCAGCTTGGAGATCTCATTCTCATGAGCCCGTATCTCCTGGAGAGACTTCGGCATGTTTTCTGGGAGTTCCTTCAGGTTGTTCTTGGACAGGTAAAGTCTTTCCAGTTTCTTCAGAGGAACAAAAGCTGATGGGCTTATTTTGCTGATTTTGTTGTTGACAAGAATCAATGCCTGTGGAGTAACAATCAAGGAGATCTTAGATGATCACAAGGGAAATTAATTTAGTGGTGCAACATTTAAAAATTATTATTATTTTCTAGTGCCTTTTGATGTCTTCTGATGGCAAATTTGGTGAGCTGAAGAAAATGCAATGCAGTGCTAAACAAAAGATTATAAACTGAAACAGTGAAAGATAAGTCCTAGAGAACAAATACAACTGTTATTTCATTGCTGAGACTGCAAGGCAGCTTCTGTTAGCATCCATAATTTATGTTCAAGAACAAGTAAAATTGTTCCATTTGAAAGCTGTGAAGAACAAGACAGGCACAAAAAAAAATTATAATTTGTATTTGTTTGGGTATTTTCTTCCTGATTTTGTTTATCCTAAGGATGCTGTTATACCTGACCCATCATCACACAACACTTCTAACCAGTTTTTCCCGAACAGGAAATTCTATTACTCAATAGAGTGAAGGCACAGTCCAGGTTAATAAAAATATGCATGACATCATCTCGTTCCTCTTAGTCTTATAACACTGCGCTTACTAGATTTCCGACCAAAAACAACCTCTTTTGTTTTTTGCAGAAATAGAAGCTATCTTTTCGGTAAGAGAAACTTTGTATGGAAGGGGAGCAATCTGAAGCACCATGCTCAAAGTCCCGCAGTTGGGAATCATGGACCACACATCCACCTTGCCTTCCCTGTCAGTGCCTAATCCAGTTCTCACAACTGTGATATCTGGACTCAGGGTAACTCTAAGCAAGCTAGCTCTCTATACAGCCGGGGGAGGAAGGTCTCCATGAAAGCACTATTATCTGTAATAGGTGCTCACTGCACGACTCTGAAATTTTACATTACTTCTAAGTCTCATAGATTAATTCACCATGACACAGAAAGGGAGAAGATCCCATTCCTGTCAGAACATAACACAGCAATGGAAAGTATTCAGATCTAATAGATACTTGAATGACTCTTATCATTCCATCTGTTTGCTATCTACTTATTAGATGTACAGTGCTGCACGTTTGTACAATGGATTAGGCAGAATGAGCCATATAAATATTGATATAGTATCTACTTATATTTATTACTAGGGCATCTTTTTTCACCACCTCCATAATGCTAGTTTCAGAAGCAGAAGACAAAGATTGTTGTATGCACTATAGTGAACATTCAGAGCATTTTCATACACTTCCATTATTTTCAGAATTACACTTTAGTCTGTTTCTCGGAGAAAAATGGAGTGTTTGAATTATTCCACAATCAATTAGGTATTAAAACAATGCCGATACTATCAGTCTCTGTGGCAGCACCTCTCCATCATGGACACTGAAAGACAAATGGGAAGATAGTTTAAAATGGTGATATATGTTTTTCCCCTGATGGACTCCTCTTGCAGATCACCCTGAGCAAAGCCAGCAGTGTGAACTCTACATGGTTTCATCAAGTGCCCGTAAAGCTGAACATACCTGGTTTTAATTTTGTATGCTAGTTAGAAATAACTCATATGCAACAGGAGGTAGAAGAGGTCACCCACAGTTCAGCAGAGTATTTCCCTAACAGTAAGCCTGTCTCAAAATAACTGTGTTGGTCAGTGGAAGCCATGGCCCCAACTATCTTTTATTTGGGCCTGTACTATAAAATCTGACATTAGAACACCTGGATGTTCATTGAGAGTGCTTTCCTAATTCGTGATTGACAGAATTGTGATACAGATGTAGATTCTGCCTGTAGTGAAATTCAGGTACTTGTACAGTATTAGGACATGGCAAACAATCCAGTTATTTAAAAGGGGTACAGTTGGAATTAGGCCAATTAGTCTTTTACATTGTTTTAATTTCAATAATTGAATGTGCTACTGCTAATTACATTGTGCTTTATTTTTATTAATTTCACCATGGATTTCTTTTCCATAGATCTCTAAGTCAACACTCAGTGAGTTTGGACTCATGTTATGAGTATTTGAAATTTTTGTCCTGCATCTTGCTTTGTACTGCTTAGCCTTTTGTTTCAGCTAAAAGTCTGCCTTACCTTTTTTATTTTTTCTTTGATTTCTTTTAACTTTTTTACCTTTTAAATAAAAAAAAATGGGCAACATTTATCGCAACTGGTGATTTGGTGTGAAATAGTTCTTGATGGAAATAGGTAGGTACTCAGCTAGGCACTGCAAATATTCTCTGAGCAGTTGATTGTTAATATCTCTTCAGCGCGTAACCGATACCCTTGACCAAACCCAGAAGTTATCTAGGTACCTAGGACGAGTCTGTTCTGCTTTGCCAATGCTTTCTCCTGAATATGTCAATGTTATCCTGGGGAAACACACAGAATTGTTTTATTCAAACACTCAAGGAGTCTCTCATTTAGAAATGACGGTGTTCAATCAAAGGTATGTATAAAAAATACTAATTTCACAGTGGGAACATATGTTTGGTGGTATAAAGTGGGAAGGAACCACAAGTCAGAGTTTACAACTTTTCCTGTACCAGAATATTATTTCCCACTTCTCTGCAAGTCCCTGCTCCCAGTATTTTAAATCTGCATTATTTTTCCTCATTGTTGTGCAGCTGTAAAGAAGGAAAAATAAACCCACACACTAGAGTTTTGCAAGTGAAGTTTTACTGTCTCCCAGAGCAACAACAAATGATGAGGATAACACACCAGTATAGCACCTGGCAAGCCATAGCCCTGGATTCCTTTCCCGCTTCACAATAACTCCATTATATCCCATACTTAAAGAACTAAGTTATTAGCCTTGCAGCAATGCTGTTTACTTTCCTCAGAATGTGTCCCGTATGGTTTGCATGTAACAAAAGCTAAACCAAACCAAAATAAAATAAAATTAAAAACTCGGGGGATTTAGAGGTCAATGAAAACAGGACCTAGGGGACAAAAACCTAGGGAAAACATCTGCAGGCAGTGTTACAGAGGAATGGATCTGAGGCAAAAACAGGTCACATGAACCAGCTATCCTGAATAAAGCCCAGATGGCATGATGGGACATTACATTCAGCGTGTTAAAGGACATACGAAATTTTTGTGCAGGGCAAGAAGTACTTGGAGAGAAAAATAAGGATCAGCCTGAAAGTGCTCACAGTGCTGGAGCCCTTGATCACAGACATCACTTGCAATGCTGCTGGTATGAAACGATTTGGCAGAAATATGACAACCTAGAACAGAAGTCACAGGAATCGATGCTTTTGTTTGAAAATCTAACTTCTTCCACACTTCCACTTTCAGTGGAGGAAAAAAGATATTTCATTTAGAATAAATATACTTCCTAACCCCTACACCCCCCCCCCCCAAAAAAAAAAAAAAAAAATTGAAGCACATCACAAATTCACAATACAAAAGACTGATCATACAAATGTACAGCTTTCAACATAAACTGGAATGGGTGAGAAGATATATGGCCTTAAGTAAAAAAAAAGAAGGAAGAAAGAAAGAAAAAATAAAGAGGTGTAAATACATGAAGTATTAATGCATCAGTTAGTCAGGCTGAGAAGGTTCATAGCAATTTCCCATGGATAAGAGAAAACTTTACTTCCATTCTCATTTTCCTGAGATAAAGCTTTTTTCCTTTGTCATAATATAGCACGTAAACTGCACTGTAAACTTTGGCTCAGCTACAATATTGCACCACCTTACCATGACCAGCAGTTCAAGTGGTGCTCAGAAAGGAAAAAAAATTTAAGCTTTGCTCCAAAGATGACTTTCTTTTTTAGTGAAACACCTCGGGTATTTCTGTAGTCAGGAAGAAAAATAAAAATCACTGTATGACAGGAATAGATGCTGGCTACATTGAAGTCAGTGGGAGTCTGGCCATTGAGCTCCCTCTGACCTGGTTACTACCTCAAATATTTATTCCCAACACAAAAAGGAGGATTCACAATTCAGGAAAATTTTGGAACCCTTGTTGGCAGGCTTTTGTCAAAACACACCCTGACAAACTGCAGAGGCAGCATATGGCAGACAGGTTGGAATTGGCGTAGGGCTGTTCTTGCGGTTACTAAAACTTCCAATTTTTGCCCTGTGTAGGGGTGGGGAGCAGGGCATTAAATTTTCTGGTGTCATTTCATTATATGAGAATCTCAGGAGACTGTTCTGAGGGGTTTCAATCCTCATTCATCTTAATTTAGTATAGTTTAAGGCAAGAGGCTTGCCAAAACCAGAATTAAACTGGAAAACTACCAGCAAACTGTTATCAGCCATATTACATAGTGATACACCTGTTTTGCCAGCTGGGGATGGTACTCTTATCTAACATCAATTCTTTACTGATGTATGCATCCTTCAGGGTTTAAACTGAAAAGTCAATCCCTGACCCAATGGAATTTATTTAATTTCCTGGGTTATGTATTACATTATTACCCATTTTTTATTACAGTTCTGCTAGGAGCAGTTATATCTTAAGACCTTTAACCTCAGGAGCCAGGCATCCCAATAAAAATAATAATAAAATTCATCCCTTTTGTTTACCTTATGTTTCCTGTTGTTAAGTCATACTTATAAGCCGGATATAGAGTCAAGATTTCTTCCAAATTATTAAGAATGTATGTACACTTACGGAAAAAATAAAAACCCAAACAATGCAAGAATAAAATAAAACAAGACAAAACAAACAAAAAAATCCCCCAAAAAACCAGAACCTGACATTCTTCTCTAATCACCCAAACCTAAGATCAAGAGGACATAGTTAAAAAAGGCAAGGAAAAAGGGATGGCATGGAAGGAATAGGGAAGAGATGAATGAATCGTGAAGGAAGGAGATGTCGAGGCACTGAAAAACAGCCTGTCAGTACATACAAAAGAAGCCTGTGGTGAGCAGTTTGATCACACACACACATTACCTTGCTAAATAATCTCACAAAGCAAAGAAGCCTCCTGCAGACCTAGTTTGCCTGGCTTTTGAGCTCTCACTGGTACCTCTCATGCAGCATGACCTGCACAGATGATGAGGGAGCAGGGGGTTCTACATTTTCCTTTTTCTTTCAACCCTGTCCCTGTCTACTATGACAAGAAATTTTGGTCATTCATTAAATTTATTACAATTGATCTGATTTTTTTATTGTCGTAGTCTATGAAAATTTCCTTTTTTCATTAGCCTAGTATGCTGACTCCCTCCAAAATTTTAAGGACTTCAAGAGGACTTTTGTCCTCTTGTTTTCCTCACATGAAAAGATCGTTACCCACTGTACAAGAAAAACATTTTCTGTGTGTGTGGTGTGCTGCAGGCTTGTTTCAGTGGAAAATCTCATTGTGCGTTAAGCACAATGCAAAGGAGAGTCTGAGGAAATGAAAACTCTCTAAG
>VZTA01001346.1:0-31715 GCA_013398855.1 Mohoua ochrocephala
TACAGATTTGCTACATCCTGATGCAGCATGAGCTGAAATCTTCAGAAAAACCGTGGCATTGTCACTGGGAAAGGTGTTTGGACTACAAGGCCAGACCCTGGCAGATGACAGACGTGTTTCTAAGTGGCAAGCACAACTTCGAGTTCAAGTTGCCCTGATTAGGCAGCTGAAGATTCCTCAGAAGGGAAGAAGAAGACTATCTGCCAGTGAAAGAAAACTTTCAGAAATCAGATGGGCACCCTTTGCAGCCTGCCCAACAATTGTAAGTGCTCCTAAACACCCCTTCATTATGGGCTGGAGGAAATTAAAGCTTCAAAACCGCTGAGAAAGCCTGTGTGAGAGGGCTGAAGGAGGCAGTTGTGGGTTCACTCTGAGTGGCACTTGGTCACATAATGCTTGGAGAGACCAAGCTCCAGCTGCCATTAGGTGTAACAGTCTGTAACTGGTCTCCTGGCAGGGCAGGCAACCGCAGCATCAGAACTGGCTTATCTAAAGGAATTTTCTCATGAGTGATCTGTATAGAAATTGTGAAGGGTGGAAACACACGGAGGGAAACAAAGAAACATGAGAGGCAGATCCTGAAATAGGCTTGTAAGTCAGAAAACACTTTCCTTCCAAATTTGTGTGAGAGGAGATTGGAAAACACCTTTAGAGCATATTTAATACATATTAGGATAAATCAGCTTAGTTAAATGAAAGTCGTACAGTGACTGATGGATGAGGGCTGTTATAATCATTTGCAAAGACAGACCTACACAACTGTCAGCATAAAGACATGGAAGGCAACGAGAGCTAAGATTTTCTCATGGAAGGGAAATTGAAGCCAGAGAAATAAGACATTTATGTGGGCACATGGGTTATTAGTTTTTGATTAAATTTCATTGTTGAATCAGTAGCTCTATTGTTTGCTAATGAAGGATCATTTTTAACAAACATTTTTATTATCATTTATGTTTAGCGTCGCAGCCTTTTTGATAACAGTGAATACTAAGAAGCCGTGAAAGCATTTTAAATCTTACTATTTTAGAAGTACTGAGTCTTCTGAACTCGTTTTAATGTTCAAGTTTTTAAAAATTTCTTCCTCTAAGCATGAGAGCTAAGAACTTGCCTCCCTCAAACTCTTATTTAATTGCTTCAGCCAAAGAGTTTAGGAACTTCAGGAAAAACACAAATTATCTGTGAGCCAAATAAAAATGGCACAGCTGACAACAGTGATTATCTCCTTAAACCGTGTACGAGGAAAGATCACACTGTACATTTGAAGAGTAAAATACCCAGAAGGAGTTAGGCTTTAAATAAGTGAAACAACCAAATGGTTGAAGAAAGGAAGATATTTTCACAGTGTCTCAGCTGTAGATTCCTGACAGACTCCTCCAGGGAGACTTTATCAAATAAAACGCAGATATCAGTTGTCTTGCAGTTTGGAGGAAGAGAGTTTTCACCACATATCAGTTGAGACATAAACCAAATATTTCTCTGATAAACTTTGCTTTCTGGGCAAAACTAAATCTGTTTCTGAATGTAGTAAGCAGGAAAACATTTCGCATCTCCTCCAGAGTAAGAATGGGATTCTTAGGTTATTGAAGCTAAGAGGAAGATGGTTGCAAGATGTTTTTAAAATCAACTAATTTCTGTAGGTATTCTAAATGAGATTGTGTCTTACATTAGCCACAGCTTTTATCAGTGTGTTCACTTATTCTTCTGATGTCTTAAACAAGGCAATAAGTCCTGTGTAAGAATCTAGTAGTCCAGGTCACAACCCAAACAGAAAGTGAAATGAAAATAACAGGAGAAAAGACTAAAAGCATTCATTTCTGGTTTGCTTCTTTTTTAAACAGACAAAACGAATAAAAGGTTTTCCACCTTAATAGTTAAATCTATACTTCAGCTACAGCATTCTTTTACTTGGAAAGCAAAAGGACCATTAACAGGTTCTGAGGATCACTTTCTTTGAACCAGTCAAATGAAAATACGGTCCCTTATGTGAGGCTGACATGGTATTTACCTGATGAGCTGAAATGTTTCATTTCATTTTGTCCCTCAGGGAACTTCTGTCCCAACAGACTCCCTTTTAACGTTTACTTTTACGTTTTTTTTTTTTGACTTGGTATCTATTCTTTTACCAGTTGGTAAAAATAGGACAGATAAATCAGTGTTGCTGGAAAATAAAAAGAAAAAGAAAGGTATAGGTAATCAGATTTGTATACATGTAGAAACTAATTTACAGAAGAAATAAAACTCTGTTACTTTGGAACCTGATAATTTTAGCGTATTTTTCATCTACTTTCTACAGAATTACAGGTTTTTTTAACAGGTACAAAAAAAAGCCTTTAGGAAAATTTTCTAAATGTATTCTCAGAACCTTTTCCTTCGTATATAATCTTGCTGCTTATTCTTACAAATCTAGGTTCATCATTATCTCTCTAACACATGATAATGAATCCCTGCTTCCTTCCTATACCTGTGAAGGTGGGACATTTTCCTGTGCTGTACTAACTAAGTAAGGGACATTGCATAACATTCTTATTCATTGCCTTTTTCTACATGTGCTTTAAAGCGGGATAAAAAAATAGCGATAACAGAATTACTATTTGTACCAAAGATGATCTGTGGAAAGTTTCTTTGTGACTTTGTGATCTGGTAACTTTTAGTTACTCCTGACTTTATAATAATTTCTACTACTATCTCTCCTAAGTTTTTTGTTTGTTTGATTTGGATTTCACTTTTCCTTCAGCAATATCCTTATGGCAGAGAACCCCTCATGGGTCAAATTCCATTTTCAGAGGTAAATGGTGGGATACTCGACTGACTAAAATAAGTGCAATTTGAAAGCACTGTTCATTGGTCTTTACCAGAGCTTGATTTTACGTTTTACTTGTTGACAACATTGTTGCTTCGGGGCCTCAAAACAATCTTTGCCAAGAGTTAAAACTATATTTTCCCATCTATTCTTCATTCTGCTAAAAATTACTGGTCTTTCAGTTGTAAACAAAGGGTGATTTATCTTCCTGGCTAGAAGGAATGGAATTAGCCCATCATAAATTCAAGGTAATCTGTTTTTCCATTACTAGTTGTAGTTCAACAGCTAATGAAGGCAGAAGCCAGTGCATTACAGAATTATTGTAAGGTGACATTTTAATGAGAACATAACTTTTGGGGAACTGAAAAAGGATATGCAGCCGCAACCCCACTAAGACATTGAAGGCTGGCCTGACTTTCTTTCATCTGAGGCAAATAACTGCCAGAATGGTTTTACTTAAACGTGCCTCAGACTGGCTGTACTTGCTCTGCATAAAGAGCAGGGCAGCCCGATTCATTAAACCGAAAGAAAAGGATACCTCCGTTCAGGCCGGGCATGGCTGCCACACGGCATTTCAAGTCTTGAGAAAAACACTCTTTACTTTAGGCTGGACCTCAAGTATGATGTTTCTTATGACCAATTTGCTATAAATGATTCATTAAGAGCATTTCAGAACTATACCCTTGGGTGAAAAAAAATAAACAAACTTTTTACCCGTGCATCCGGATTCAAATGTACATAGATACATCTTTCCTACTTAGAAGTGTGCTATGTGCAGAAACCTATGCCCTTAATCCACTTGCTATATCTTATTTATTCTGCAGTTGGATTTCCCTTCAGTTTGTGACATTAAATACCACACTGCTTTAAATAAAATCTCTGTATTTCTTTGTTTCCAGCCATTGATTCGACAGTGTCCTTCTTCATATTCTGTGCTTTTGAAAGTCTTCTATAATTTGTACTTTTTCTTTTTACCTTTTTTTACCTTTTGCCGTCAAAGCTTGCCGTGTTCCTGTAATAAATCTCTATTATAAAAGCACACTCACATGTCGATGTGCATAGAAAACAGGGCTCAAAGAGAGGAGCTTTTGCTCCTCCAGAGCAGTGTAAAACAGATTGTGGGGCAGTACCCATGGAGAAGGTGTGCCTGTGTCCCTTGGGTGCCAGGGGGGGTATCGCTGTGAGCCTGGGGGGACAGTGCTGTCTGCTGTCCTATTTCTCCAGCCAGCAGTGGCCTTGGTCAGCAATGCCCTGCTGGAGCTGGAAAGCATCACCATGCCCATTCGAAACCAAGGGCAGAAATACCCAAACTCAAGGGCTAAAAAGTAAGTTCCAAATATTGGTCAAAATATTTACCTTTCTATATTTATATGTGTGAGGCTTCCTAGCTGGTGAAATCTGGAAATCCACCCAGGCTGGCCCTGGAACCCGGTCAGATCTTTCCTCATGGCCAGCTCTGGCACAGCCAGCCTTGGTGCAGACGTGAGGGTGGAGCTGCAAGCAGAAGCCTCAAAGGGAATAGCTGTGCTTGAGACCCAGCTCAGTGACCGTGCATGTAATGGGGAGATTTCTGCTGAGTTTGGTAAAAAACGTGTCCCTTTGAAGGATGTTTTCAATAGTTGTAGTGTTTCAACAGCCATAATTAGGCCAGGACCTCTGTGACAAATTGAACCTAAATCTGCAAAAACATTTATAAAATGTCTGAATGAAAGCTGGAACAAACAAAAAGAGTAACCTTCAGTGATGAAAATTAAGTTTAGAAAGATTTGTTGACCCAAATGTATCTTATTTTAGACGGCAGTGCTAATCTTAAGGTTTACAATTATAAGAAAGAAGAACAAGTGCAAATGTCTTTGTGAATATTATATTCAAATGTGAGTAATTGAAGAAATGAGAACATTCTGTCCCTCAGAGGAACTGCGTGAGCTTTATAATATTTGCTCAGATTTAGATAACATAGCAAACTGAATGCAGCTCACATTGCAGTCAGTGAGAAGCATTATTTTCAGAATCAAAAGGGCAATTATGAATGAAGAAAAGAGTAAAATGACACAGTGCCATTTTATTGTACTAGCAAAATAGAATCAATGAACCAAAGTCAGAATTTAAGATATCTGGATAGCTGTTATTTAGGTTTGCTGGTTATTTCCAAGGGTGGCTGACAGACATGGAATTCCATAAATGCTCTTGAAATTCTGAGGATGAGAATGCTTGTGCTGTTCTACAGCTGTTGGGGCAAGAGAAAAAATTTCCATTTGAATTTTAATTAATAATGTGCCAGTATAACTGGAAAAATCTGTGTGTAGTTTTGAAATTCCTGTTACTTTTTGGAGAGTATTGGGACTCAGCCATGAGATCCTTTAGGTGAAATTTCACACTCTGTAAGAAGCTACAGAACAAAATAAGTTGTGACGGTGAAAGCTGGTCTTGGACATAGGTGAATGAAGGAAAATCAAATCAAGAAACCCAAACGGACAGAGTTGACCTTGTGCCCACCTTCCCCCCCAAGAAGGTTTATCAAGGAGGCTACTGTCACTGTAATGAAAGGGATTAAAAATGCACCTAATATTTGGAACAGAGGAAAGGAATGAGTGTAGTTTTTTTGAGCTACTGGAGATTTCCCTTCTCAGCTAAGGTTAAAAAAAGTGGTTGTGAGCACAAAACCTACAGCAGCCTGACTGTTTATAGTCTCTGAGGAGAATAAAGATCAGTCTCTGACAGAAGATTGTAGCTGCACTCAGAAGGGTTTAACAGCCTGCTGCTCTCAGGATGTGAGAGGTCCAGGAGACATCAAAACTTGGTCCAAAGATCAAATCCATTAAAAAACTTTCTCAAAATGCACACATTTCTACATATGCAAATGAGTGAAAATGTGGAAAAATTAGAATCAATATGGATGAGGAAAAATAGAGTTAATAAACGACAATTCGAAGCTTAGGTTATATTCTATTTGGCTGTTAATGAAAAGGAGTGATGTTTTGCAGAGAAGTGGTGATTTTCAGCTTAAAAAAGTTGAGAAATAGTATCTGAAGCAGCACTTCTTGCTATATCTCATCATTCAGTTTTCAAGAAAAATTTATGAAGCTTGAAGTGTCTTTTGACTTTCCTCTTTCCTGAGCAACATAACTCATCATCTACCTACTGTGAGGAATCACGAGAAAAGTTCTTCATGGATTGCAGTGAAGCACTGGCTATAATAAAACTGAGGAACTTCTTGACCAAGGAGCATTCAAGAATGACCAGAAAAAGGAGGTGAGGAACAGCAACCAGATCCATTACTCTTTTCACTTCCATCTGCATGTCTCTCACACTAACATGGCTAGTGATAATCTTGAGTACTTCACAGAGCAGCTGTGTTGCCATACCCGTGCAGACTAGATGCTGCTCTGAGGTGAGAGAAAGAAGTAGCTTTGCACTGCTGCTCTTCTGCCCAAGGGAGATACGGGAAGCCAGGCCCCAAGGGATGGCTGTCCTGGACAGAGGTGATGCTTTGTGGCTGTGTGACAGTCATTTCAACAAAGGTCACAAATTTCAAAATTGAAAATTCGAGGCTAAAAAAGAAATGCTGCAAGGAAGGGTTCCTTACCTTCAGCTTTGTCCCATTTCCAGCTGCTAGTACTGTACTTTTGCTCAATCTCTGCATATGTCAGGCATCTATCTGATGTTGGGAGGGGCTGTCTTAAGACAAGCCCCTATGTCTTTTTCTCAGGAAGTTTCATGTGCTGATTTAAGCACTTTGCTCTGTGTTCATGATCTAAAGGGAGAGCTAACTGAGCTCAAAGTACATTTGTTCCTCATGGAAAGGGAGAAAATGAAGACTTTACAAGAGAACGTGTTGTTGCTACTTACATAATAGCTGCCATCTTGGGCTAAAGCAACTCTGCAAAATTTTCCCAAACAAAATGTAGTGTCATTTCATATCAGTACTTACATCTCCCTGTGGCTTTAGGGGAGATATAAAAAAACCTTGGACTATTTGCTTCATTCTCAGCCTTTCAGCTGATGCATAGCACTGTAAAACTATCTGACAAGACAAGTTATCGTGTCACTCAGTTTATGGCGAGGATATGATAACTTTATACCCCTGCAGAATTACATTTCTTACCTGAATACAAAGATGAAAAGGTAGGTAATGAAACCAAAGGTATCAGTAAAATCCAACTGACATACTCACTCCATGCAAGGAAGTCTTTTGAAGCAAAGCTCTGTAGCAGAACCGGCATCTATACAAGTGGTGCAACCCAAGAGGAATGGATCTGAAAAGACAAGGAGCTGAGGCTGTGGACTGGGTGTTTATCTGCATTTCAAGAGGCCTTCCCTGGCCTAGCTCTAACCTTCCTGCTTGGACTGAGCACCTGAGAGTGACTGGTGTGCCTTGGGTGCTTCCCTGAAAGGTGTCTGACAGTTTAGCTCCACCGGGAGGGGCACAGCTTACGTACAACGACTGCATTCATCTCCATGATGTCACCCGAGGTACTGCAGGTGGGGACAGCTGGGAGACTTCCAAAACCGCACACCCTCCATAGACTAAAATTCTGCTACAGATGCAGCCCACGCAGAGTGATCTGAAAAAAGTTTTGCAGTTCCATCGTTTTGAGCCACTGGACTCGGGTAGACTTTTAATTGTGTGTGCGCTGTTGATGAGTGGCTTGCTGTTGTTTTCTCCCTCCTTCTATCCCCTGCCCCCCTCCTTTTTCTTCTCTTTCCTTTAAAATCTTCTGGAATGAATAAGTAAAGCAAGATAATTCTGTGAGACGAATTACCATGCAATGAACAGGGAATTATTCTTCAGGCAAGAGATGTATTACTGTTTGCATATTTCCAATGGAATGAGAAGAGATTTGTTTCACTGCATCTATTGATGATTGAGTGGTTTGGTTCAGAGAATCTCTTCATGCAAAAATGCTTTCCAATGAACTATGAGATGAGACTGGCTAAGGAATAAACGCCTGTATTTTCTACTTCATCTTCTTCCTTTATTGCTTAGGAAAAAAGAGGATGGGGTACCAGAGCTTACAATTGCATACATGTCTTATCTTTATTGGGCCAACCTTCTGGCATATTTTTATAAAATCAGGAATGAATATAAGATACTTTTCAAATTGGAAGTGTCAGCGTTTGTGATGCTGCTGCCCGTTCTGATATTTTTGGCCATCTGAATCACATAAACATGGATAGGATAGAAGGATCCAGACTGAAATTGCCATCATAGATGCAACATATGGCTATGGGAACATTGAATAAACTCCGATTTGTTGCTGATTGCAAAATGGAAACCTGTCAACAACAACAGATTCTGATCATCTCTCCAAGTCTGAAGACCATTTGGAGACTACTTTCATCCTGGACAGATTAATTTGAACAGGTGAGATGCCCCTCAGTATGAGTCTGCACAAAACCAGTGACTTTTCAGGGTGCAAGATCCAAAACATCTGTATTTCAAAGATTCAGGATGTTAAAAGGACATTACCTAATTGAGGCTGCATAGCCCTTATGTATTTGTTTGCAAGTCCAGCTCTGGAGGCACTGACACTGGCTGCCTTTTAAAGACAGACTAATCACAAATCATGCAACTGTTGCACGCTGCAGATGGACTGTTCCCGATGAACGTTTCTACTGCAAAGTCTGGGCCAGGATTTGGAGGCGAGGGAGTGCATATTGCTGCACCACAAAGCCTGGGGAGCAGTGGGGTTTGGGACGCCTCCTGCTCCGTCTGGGCTGTGTAGCTCTACACAAAGGTTTGTATTCTGTATGATCACTCAGTTAAATTAATTGAAAACCTGCCTCCTTCTCGAAAATTAAAATACTTACAAATTTCTAACCACCACCACCACATAGACATACAATTATAAAGTTAAATACACACTTGCATTCGAGAATATGCCTCAGGTCATTTGTAATTGCTGGAAAAACCCATCTGATTTTAAAAAATCATCTGTAATCCACCCCCAAAATGACAGCTATTTACTTTCCCTGTCATAGAAGCTACTGGCTGAATTGGCTCAGTGTAATGCTCTCAACAAAGAGGCAGAATATATTTTAAGCATGGATTGAGCAATACAGTTAACCTTAAGGTGGTCTTCGCAGGTCATGGATGAGGCAGTCTATGTGAATAAGGAGCTGAAAGTTCATAGAATTTGGATCTTGAAGTTGGGAAAGAAGTCATGGTGTGGTAGTCAAATGCAGCTTTTGACTCAAGCTTTTCTGCAACAAAATATATGCATATGTTGTTTGAAAATGGAGTTACTATGGTAATTTGTTATTTACCAGAGAGGAGTAATTGAACAATTTTTTATCCTAACCGGTTTATGAACAAGTCACACCTGTTCCTGAGTGGGTTTAAATTACTCACCCTTCTTTTCTATGCCAAACTTTTCATGTTCAATTGCTTTGCTGTTTCAGATTCTATACACTCCTTCCACTGATGACTGATGCCACTTCTCATTTGCAGAAGTATTTTTTTTTCTATCTGACATCTCAAAGGATTAAAAAAAAAATATTTAGAACCTCTGTCTGTAAATTAACAAAAACCCCTATGCATCGATCATATCTTCATATGTACATAAAATGTATATATCTAGGTAGATGTGTACACACATCTGTATTTCACTGGAACTCGGGTAAGCACTACTCTCTTTAAGGTTGCAGAGATTTAATATTCATCAGTTTTACCTCTGCTTGTGCCAAAAGAATTCCCTGAACAAATGAGAAATTGGATCCACAGAAGAGAGTGTATAAAAAGAAATTTTTTCCAAAATTAATTGATTTTCAACTTTGCACAGTGTGGTGTGCATTAAGCCAGCTGCAGAAAAACACAGAGAGGTAAATGTCATACCTGCTGAATCATAACAGCTAGAAAGCTTACTCCGCCCTTTAATTCACATGGAAATTTCAGGTGGGGTGTTGGTTTTTTCTTGTGGGATGGGGTGTGAGTTGTTAAGCTCACACACAAAAATAAGTTACAAAAATCAGCTTACTTTGTAAAACATCAGGTGGTTGTAAGAGTCCATTAGTATCCCTTGACAAACCCTCGCCAGGAGGGAGGAATGAGATCAGCAAATCACGGGCATATTATGATTTGATCCTACCACATACTCCATTAGATCAAGCATTGCCAGCTCCAAATGCCCATTTTTAATTTTATAGTAATGCCTCAGGCCAAAGAAATGGGTGCCATGGTAGACGTGTTCTGTGATGATAACTGAGACATTTAAGACTCAAAATATTCATGATTTTTAGGGCCATAATGTCAGCTTTAAGGATTTTTAATTAACACCTTCTGCATGCATTAAATACGCTCCTTTCACCAACAAAGATTTTTTTTTTCTTCTTGAATTCTCTGAAAAGAATTTTGCTTCAGGTCTTTTATCACTATCAAGAAATAATAGCTACCACCACATTAAAAAGAAATTACCCGACAAAATGAAAGATTTGCTTGGCTGAGAACATGAGAGAATGCGTACAGTTGTGGGGTAGCTCTTACTATTAATTATATTGCTGCATTCTTGAGAGGAGGAAACAAGATGTTTTTGTCAAGATGCTGGGGAATTGTAGGGGCTATGGTGAAGTTGTGGTAAAGGGCTGGACAAATGCAGAACAGCCTCCAGAGAGACTACAAGCAACTTCAGTCCTGTGCATTTAAGTGCCAGTTGCATTCAGGGCAGATGTTGTACCTTCATGCAGAGAAATCAGCACTCCTGACTGGCACTGTCCTGGATCTCTCATGAATCCAGCAGAGGTGTGGTTCCCTTCCCAGCCTGCTGGTCTGTGCCACAGAGCAGCCCACAGACCACTGGCAGGTTACTGTGAGGCTCCTCTTCCAGGCAAGGTGTGTCAGGGAGCAGTTTTGCTGCAACCATCCTGGTTTTTGTCAATGGATTAGAGAAATGTGTAAACAAATCCATTGCTTGTTTGTGCACCAAGCTGCTCTGGTACTCAGGGCACCTCACTGCCAAAAATCTGTCAGCCTCCAGAGGATGTACCGGCTTTTCCAAGGGAAGGTAATATTCTCTGTAAACAGTAAGAAGGATTCACTGATTGGCAAGAAAAAAAAAAATACCATTTCCTTCTTTTTTGTCCCCACCGCCACTTCCCCAGCTTCTCCTACTCTTTATTTCATATGTGCTACATTCCTCTTTGGTCTGAATCCTCTTTCTACCTGCTTCTTTGCTTCTCGGCTCCAAAACATGGGGCAGCCCATGGTGTCTCCTCATTCATGGTATTTGAACCTCTTTTTTTTCCTCTAACTCCTTTGGAGCACAGCCCTTCTCTTCCTGCTCTTCTTGATCATATTACCATGGAAAATGGCTTTCTCAGCCCCTCCTTTCTTCTCTCCTCACTCCTGCTCTTCCTTCTCCCTCTACTTCATCCCAGAAATGTCAGGTTTTATGTGCTCTTTATGGGACTCCAAAGGGGTCTGACACGAGTAATCAAGTCCGAAATTTCAGGCTGCTCTTTGTACTTGTCACACTTTTCAGTAATGACCTTCCCAAAATCCTCCTCCCTGTCCACAGCCAAGGAAGCTCCAATATTTTGCCAGTATGGCTAGGGGATGATTGAGAGACCATTAGCATGTTGGTAGAATCAAAAACCTGACAAAAACCTTAACAATTTGGGACAAAATTAATCATATAGATTACCTCATACTACTTTGTGTGTGCTACTGAGTTCTGCTGTAGCAGTGCCTCTGCAAGTGTCTCTTGCAATGCAAGGAGCATTACTGTGCTAGGTATTAAAGGAAAGTAAAGACCCTGTTTGGGAGTCACGTCACAGTTTTGCAGGATTCATGTGGGTTCAGTGTGAATCCCTTGCACACTTCATTGCAAGGTTGAACTTCTGCAGGCCTGTCATCCTGTTCCTGCACGATGCGCCAGTAGAGAGACCTGTGATATCTGCCTCTGTGCAGGATCAGCTGGTGTTAAGGCAGGCTGTTTGTAGCTCTGGAGAATCTCTCCCTGTTCATAACACTAGGATCTCGGTGACTAGACAGAAATAAAAAAAATAAAAAATCAAAAAAAAAAAAAAAAATCTTTGCTTCCAGCTGGAATTTGCAATTTGAGATGGATAAGTTGGCATGGCTCTTCCTCCTGGGCACAGGGAGTGCTCAGCAGCAAGAGGACACCGGAGCAATACTGAAGGTTTGTTATGTTTCATACAACTCTGGGTGCTACACTTAGGCCGGCAGAACCACTTTCTTTGTCAGTATCAGCTCTCTCCAAGCTTTGAAAGAAAGAGTCCTCAGCCTTCAGTCTTCCTGCCTTTATTCTTTATTTTAAAAACAGCTGTTCTCCTCAGATGCTTTTAGCTCCCTAAAAAACACTTCTGAACTTTTTACCCCCCTAGGTCGTGTGCTTTGAGTGCCTGTCTTGTAGCCAATATCTCTTTCCACCTCAAATGCCCTTAACAGTGGGATTTGGGGAAGGCTTTGTCTAATGGCATCCTTCTGGAATGGCTCAGAATCAGCCTGGGTCTTTCAGGTACCTTTCCCTCTGGGAACTATTAATCTATTTATATCCTGAAAGGTTTGGCTTTGTACCTTTGTTTTTGATGTTACTCTTCAAGCTGACAAATATGAATGCTGAAAAGCCCCAAAATCTTGGAATTAAAAAAAAATCCAAACCAGTCTGGCAAAGCAGATTCAAATACTCATGCCTTTTAATACCTACAAGAGCTGTTGTAATCATATCCTCCAGCTGTACAATGCAGGCCCATGACACAGACTTGCCCTATGATTGAGCTAGAATATGTTTTTCAAAGATTTCCACACTTCATTTAATGACTTCAGGTGATGGTAAATCTAGCACATTGCTTCATGGGTTATTCTCATAGTTCCATGCTTGCAATTCTGGTCATCATAGGTGCAAACAATGACAATGTAAGAGATGCCCCTATCAGAAATATTCTTCCCCTGCTGCTCTTCACAAACTGATGGAATCATTACGAGGACTATATTTCCAGATTCGAGCCCTCACTTAGTCACTGACTTACTGAAAAAAAAATGTGTAGGGCTGTTTCTTCAAAATAGTTTTCTGAGTGTGGAGAAGTGAGTTTCATCCCACCTTTGTAGCGGCACATATTTGCAAACCCAAAGGCTGAATTCCGAAGCAGCGCATGTCGGATATGTGGCTGTTTTGGAAAAGCTTTTTCTCTTTGTTCTTCTTCCGTGCTATTCCAAGCTCAAGGGAGAACTGACACAGTTACAGCTTCAAAATGAAGGCTCACTTGTGTCCCCTCTGTGCTGGACAAGTGGTGCAGGAGGACCTGAGGCCACGTGAGCTGCCTGTGAGGGGAGCAGGGCTGGCAGCCAGCCCCGGACAAGCCAGTGGTGGGGCACAGAGAGGGCAGCAGCAAGCACAGCTCTCCAGCTTGGGCTCCTCATCCTGCTTGCTGAGCCAGTGCTGGAGGCTGGTGAGGAAAGCTGGTGCCTCAGACTGCTGATGACCTCTCTGCTCTCCACTCTTGGTCCCCCACCTGCTCTGTGGTGCCTTTGTTAGCCAGCATGACTAATGCTGCAATTACACGCTGGGATTTATCCGCACTGCGAACTGACAGCTGACAATGTGAATTTCTCTCTCTAAAATCCTTTTGTGCTGGCATTTTGCAGGCAATATACTGGAATTTGTTTTTTCTGTCTGGGTACTTACCACGTATGCTTTGGTTAGTCTAAATCGAAATGTTAGAGACAGACAAAGACTACAAATTCCTCCTAGTTTTGTACAAATTTGCCAGATGTCAGTGTGAGTCCATCTTGGCCAATAATGCTTTTAACATTTACTTTGGTCCTAGATATACCAGCTTCCAGCAGAGACTTAAAACAGCCTTGACCATTCCATTTGGCCTATATAACATTCAACTTGCAGCTTCATTTCCATGCTGTCTTCAGAAGTCCTTTTTTAAACCGCTGCTTAGTGTTAATGTGCATTTATACACTGACTGTCTTTTATTGATGGAAGAAATCAGTATTTTTAAAAATGTATTATTAGTAAAAAAAAAGTGCAACCTTATCTGGAGAAAAACATGTGTTTTACAGCAATTTATTGTATGGAGTCATTGTGCAGCATACCCGGTACTGTTAAAGGGCTTTCATTAGCGCAGGAGTCACTTGCTTCTGATGTGAATGGGAGTTTCACTATCGACTCCAGTGGAGCCAGGTTTTCAAACGTCATTTTAAGGCTTTTATTATGGGAAGAGGTTTATCGAGTGATTTTACAGTCTTGAGGGAAGAAAATCTGTCCAGTTTCCTGCCTTATTTTTACACCTATGGCTCAGAAGAGAGATGCAGACAAAATCTATAAAACCCAAATTTCCTTTATAGACAATGGAAAATGTACTGGGTTGAATTTATCTTGGCTGTGTTTGATCAGCTGTTCCTGTGACTCTGCATCCACTGTCTGTGCATAGTGGGCACGTGGCCAGCCTGCTGTAAATGAACTGCATCAGCAGAAAATGCAGAGGAGAGAGACTATTTTTCTTGAAATAGCATTAAACAATGTCATATTTGAATCCCCCCCACATGTTACTTTACAGGCAACACACAGTTACAGCAAAGTGGTTGATGTCTTCCAGCTAATTTTTCGACTAACCTGAACACAGGGGGAACAAGCTTCAAGTCATTCGGTTGATGTGTTGCTCGGATGAAAGAGACTGTGAAAGGAACAGGGAGTAAAATATTCAGTGAACTTGTGCTGTGCAAAAGGAGGGAAGAGGGCAGATGGAGAAAAAAGTACAGAATGAACATAGCAGAAGAAAGGCATTCAGAAAAAGAACTAATGAAATATTGAATGTCCATAAATAGTCGGTGAAACCTGTGCTGTGTAGGGCAGCATTACTATTATGCTAACTCTTGAATTAAGACACATCTGCAAAGAATTTACCAAAAGTCTGAGTATAATTCTTCTCTGTCATTAGATGATTTTAGAAATGACTGGTTTATGTCAGTTTTGATGAAGCTGCATAAAACGTAAAATATGCCTTAAAAGTGCTAATACCTTGTGCCAAGTATCCTGTTGTCTTTTCCTCTGGACATTGGGTTACTAGGTGTGTTCCCTGATGACTGAGATATAACACGGGCTAAATAAATACATAAGATCACTAATTTTTTCTCCTGGATATGGATTTAAGTGATGCAGAATAACTTGCTGGATCCTGCAAGTCCTTCCTAGTAGTTTTTGCTGTAGGTGCTGATGCAACACAGCTAGTGTTGGACTGCTGTATTCAATATGCCTGCCTGGATGAAAAATAATTTTCTAGCTTTATATTTTTGACAGATTTATAATGGATGCTTATATGAATTGCCTTATTTTCCTACACATTCAATTAATGTTTTTTGGGTATAATCTATATTTCCAGCTCTGGGATACAGACCCTGCTGGAATGGGGTTCTACCTCCAAGTCTGAAAAATGAAGGGAGAAAAAAGACTCTAAGTGGAGAAGGTTTTTTTTCCTTTCGAGCTTGCGGGATGTCCATAAATATGAGGAATTACATTAGGTTTCTATAATGACTTCTGTATTTTCACTCATGGAGGCAAATTTTTGAAGTCTTAGACCAGTGCATCCAGGACAACTGATCTTAGCAAAGAAGAACAGGAGACTTCCACAGCAGTGCCAGGACACTCACTCCTTGTGCAGGTTGGCAGCAGGTGCCAGTCCCCAGGATCTGCTGGGAGGTGTGTGTGCATGAGAGGCCACAGCAAATATGCCAGAGAAGCACAGCTGAGCAGAGAACCAAAGGGGTGGACGAACATGGCTTCCCACATTGCCCAGAGAGAACTGTGAGCATCAGCACTTCCTTTTGCGTCTTGCTCTGCAGCAGTGCAGGTGCTCAGGTGACCCCTGCCTGCTGTGCAGGCAGAGTTCACGGCCTACAGCCCAGATGTCATCTCCAAAGGAACAAATGTTTTGGGAAACGCGTGACTCCGTAAGCGTGATATTGTGAGATTTACCCTGCCAGATGATCCCGCTGAATGCCAGCTGGAATAGCTCCTCTTGAACATAAGACATGAAACAATGGCTGCCAGAGCCTTGTAGTGGGCATTTAATTTTGCTTGGCTTCCTTCAGGATGGGAGAAGCCTTCTTTTTTATAAATTACTCAGTGGGCCCATCTGAAATTATTTTCTCCTTGAAAAATTGCTCTGAGGACATTGTTTATAAGCTGCTGACCTTTAAATGGCCTTCTTGTTCCATTACCACGGTTCTTGGGTATTTAAAGCTCCAGGTCACTTTCACTTTTAATTGTGCTTTATTATTCTCTGTTGTTGCAGAATGTTTCAGTCAATTTAACTAGAAGGGAGTCTTATACTCTTCCCTTAATGGATTGAATTTGGGTCATAACAAAATGAACAATTATCCTTGCCTATTTTATTAATCTTAGTCTTGTCTCATTTATTTTTAAGTTTCGGTGGACCTCCTTTAAAGGCAGCTATAAGCAGAGTTTATTGCAGGTTAGCAGGAGAGACTGTTCTCTACTGCTGGGGGTGAAAGTATGATGAGGAAGAAAGATGGGGAGAGTTTAATGCTGGTAGGATTTTGAAATAATTGCATGGTTCATATATTTTGTTTCAGAGTAAAGTGAAAATTAATAAAGCGGTGGCTTTATCTGACATTTAATCCTGACTGTACATGGAAGCTTGTTGAGCAAAGCATCAGCTTGCTTTCCTTTCCTTCCAAGATTTACTAATTAGACTTTAGTGGTAAAGTACTAAAGCTCAGTATAGATGAAATCTTGCATCTTCCAATTAACAAACGTGATTATGAAACACATAAAACACATGATGGTAACTTCAAATGCTGTTTCTGTAATACCCTGGCAGAATTGTAAGATGCCAATCAGCTTACTAGCTGTGAGCTTTCAACATGGGAAGTGGCTCGTGTTTATTTTTAATTATAATTCTTCTCATTTTCTCCCACTCCATCCTAATTCTGCCTTTTTCTTCTTAAACCTCTTTGCTCAATTTCTTCTCCCACTCTATCTTTACTCAGATTCTATGTCCTTCTAGTACATTGTTCCCCAAGTTAATTTTAAAGATTCTCTTGTTTCATTTGCAAGATAGTTTTCATTTCAAGCAATATGAAACTTGCACAAAGGGATTTGACACTAGGGGGAAAATTACATGCCTGAAATTCCCCAAAGTCCAAAGTTTCAATCTAAACCCACCTATCTAGATGTCACTGAACTCTGGGGCACCTGAGTCATCCCTTGGAAGTTTTCCTTTATGACAAAATTTTCTCCAGTCTGAGCAATTTGTGGTTGGTTGAAGCCTTAGCCCCATGACAACCCTGAAAATGAGAATCTTTTTCCCTGAAAACTCTAAGGTCCTGAAGTCAATCAGCATTTTCCAAAAACATACAGTACATGGTGTAAAGATTTGATTCCTCACTAAATGAAGTTGTGGTTACTTCCCTTAAATACACAGTTATAGGTTCAGTGCTTGAGCACCGTAGGTAAATACCAGGAGGTGCCTATGAAGTAGGAGATCGGACTCCTTCCTCAGCATCAGTAGTTTAACACCTTTGTCTCTTGTGTCCTACAGGAGCACCCAAGCCAACAGAGGGAAAGGATCAGGAGAAAAAATTATGTTCCCAGAAGTGTTTGTGAATTGTTCCTGAGGACTTGAATACGGCAACTGGAGTCCCATATTTTTCTCCTTCATATTCCTTTTCTTTTCCCTTCCTGAAGAGAAACTTCACCAAGTTCCTACTCATGCTCCCTTTCCGATCTCATTCCTGTGTGCAGTGACGAGATGCTCCTGCAGGATGTGGTCCCTCCTCCTCCATCTCTGCCATCAGCAGGTTTTGTTAAGGAAATTAACTTGGAGAAGAAGAGGGAAGCAAGGTAAAGAAGTGACTCCAGGTGTGTGTGAGGGTGTGTGCACCTGGAGCTTGCTCCAATATAGCATCAGGCCAAAGCTGCAGCAGGTACTGAGCCCTGGGTGCTGGGTCCCACAATTGTGCCTGAGGCAATCTTCATGACCTGGGATGTAGGCAGAGTAAGGCCCATGTCCTGGGTTAAGGGTCTCGGGTGTAATCCAACACTCTCAGCTCATTTATGCCATTGCTTTGCCTTTGTGCTGCTGACCAATTCCCACATGAAGAAATGCTGACATAATGAGAGTAGTTTTGGTGTCTGGTGGTGGTCTAAAAAAAATGCCAAAGTGAGGGTTTTTTTGCAGAAATAATATTTTTACCAAGTCGGCTAGCAAGGTTGGAAAAATATGACGTGCTTTTGTGGGCACAGCCATCCCTGGAACAACAGTAGCAACTTGCAAAGCTCCTTTTATGGTGAGGACCATGCAGAACTTACCTGCAACACAGCCTAGTCCAACTGATAAAGTTACTGAATCTTGTAAGCTGCTGTGGGATTCACCTCACTTAGTGGTAAACATCTGCTGTACTTGTTTATGTCTGAGATAAGTCTCTGTGGAAGTCCTATAGAATTGATGGAAAAGCAGTTCTAGCCGCTAGATTTCATTTAATTTCTCTATAGAGCTTTCTACTTCCTTTTTCTATTTCCTTCCTCTATTTCCTTCATGATCCATGAAGAGAATGTGGACAACTAAGTCACATTAGATCATATTCTTAGATGCCTACCTTTGATTAGGTAGGCAACAATTCTCTGCTGATGTGTTTCCGTTGCAGGAGGATCATGTGGTGGTTGACAAGCTGAACTTTTGGTATTTAGGCCAGATGACGTATTTTGCCAGGAGACAGGCAAGGATTGAGGGGCTCATGTCTAATCCTGAAATGCTTAATGTCTCCTAGTCTCACTAAGGGGAGTTAAAAACACTTATTTCATTCAGGAAGCACTTGTTAACAGCAAATTCATGCTCCAAAGGAAGCTCTTGTGAGCAATTTGCATATTCTAATTTGATCATATGGTATCTCATGCTGGAAATAGGTTAATGCTTTACATTCATAAACTTCAAAGAGACCAGTAGTACCAGAAGAATTATTTGACCATTGTGTGCTGAGAGATATATTAGCTGAACAGAAACATGACCAGATGCCAATATTAGGATCACAGAAGTTGCCAGACTCAATCCAGATAGTGGGGTGTGAAGATTTGTACTAAGGACGATGGGAAACCATTGTGGGCAATTACCTGTTGTATAAACTTGGGTAATGTGGTAGTTTTTGTCTCATGGCTGGAATTTTGCTAACTGCTGCCCTGAAACATGAGGATTCACAGCTAAGGTAATGTTTATTTTGTATTTAATTTAGCTGTGTGGGTCCTCATGCTCTCTTGCAAACATCAGATATGTTTTTGGTCTCATTGATTACATCTATGCTGGTAAATAAAACAGATGCAGACCCATCATCTGCCTAAGGGTAAAGGATGTGGCACACCTCATGGTGCTGGAAGGCCAGGAAATAAGCTCCAGGACTGATGGTAGCAACTGGGTTGTATTCACACTGCCACTCTGCAGTGAGGTGTGTCTACCATACGGTGTCTTGGCCCAAATGATGGTTCAAAGATACAAGAATGATTTTTTTTCTGTAGTTTCTTGCTTTTTTTTTNTTTGTTTTTTTTTTTGTTTTTTTTTTTTTTTTTTTTTTTTTTTTTTTTTTTCTCAAAATATCTGAGATAATGTCAGCAAAATGTCAGATCTGTGAGAGTGACATTTTCACAACATGAAACTGGGGGCTCATATCTCATGGCCTGGAGTGCATCTGGGAATATCGGATCCTTTGAAGATATCACCGGAAGGCAGAAAGAGACAAACTGGTGTATTGTCCATACAAGAACAGTTGCCCAAAGGGAACTTCTCCCAAATATGGCTTTGCAAGAAAGCAAATTGGAGCTGCTGAGAAAGACATAGCCAACTTTCTCCACCCCCTCGCTCCCAGCTTTACCGTCTGCCCCTCAGTCGTGCAAGGATATGAGTGATTGGGGTTAAGGTCAGTTCATCACACATTGTTCCTGCTTCTGCATGGGGTTCCTCCCACAAGAGATAGCTCTCCATTAACTTCTCCAATGTGAGTCCATCCCACAGGCAACAGTTCTC
Source organism: Mohoua ochrocephala (assembly GCA_013398855.1). Lineage (NCBI taxonomy): Eukaryota > Metazoa > Chordata > Aves > Passeriformes > Acanthizidae > Mohoua > Mohoua ochrocephala. The sequence continues at coordinate 19,802 of VZTA01001346.1, forward strand.
TGTGCTGCAACATGGATCACTTTTCCATAGGTGCAGTCCTTCAGGCACAGCCAGCTCCAGCATGGGTCTCCCATGGGGTCACAGGTCCTACCAGGAAACCTCCTCCAGCATGGACTCCTCTCTCCATGGGTCTGCAGGTCCCTGCCAGGAGCTTGCTCCTGGGGGAGCACAGGCTTCCCACGGGGTCACAGCCTCCTCTCAGATGTCCACCTGCTCTGGCACGGGCTCCATGGGCTGCAGGGGCACAACTCCCTCACCATGGTCTGCACCGTGGGCTGCAGGGGAATCTCAGTTCTGGTACCTGGAACACCTCCTCCGCCTCCTTCTGCACTGCCCCTGGTACCTGCAGGGCTGTTTCTTTCACATATTCTCCCTGTGCTCTCCTCTGTCTGCAATTACATCTGCCCAGTAACTCCTTCCTTTCCTTCTTAAATATGTTATCACAGAGCTGTTACTATCATTACCCAGCCTTGACCAGCGGTGGATCTGTCCTGGAGCTGGCTGGCGTTGAGTCTGCCAGACATGGAGAAAGCTTCTGGCAGCTTCTCACAGAAGCCACCCCTGTACTCTCCTTTGCTACCAAAACCTGGCCACATAAACTCAATACACCATATAAAAGTCTTTCCAGCTTCCTAATTGCTTCCATTGCCTGCAATTATTTTAAGAAATCAGATAACCAGAGATGAGTCTAGAACACCTTTTTGGTCATTCCATGTTTTGTATTAATTTTGAGAAACTGCTGTGAACTAAGAAAACCCTCTCAGATTTTGGCTACCCCAAAGTAGGTGTCTAGCCTCAGGGCAAAGCATGAATTCCAGTTTTTGTAGACATGAGCACATGCATTCCTGTGTTACTTGGGATGTTTAGTGCCACCAGAAACCAGGTCACTTTTGTTTGTGTGCTCCCTTACTGTTTGGAATATCTACCTTGGGAATTCCAAATTGGGAAATGCAGACCCAAAGTGGTTCGTCTTTTGCACCATCTCCAGCCTTATATTTTTTGTGAAACAGTAACCCCCACTGTCATTGCTATATGCACCCTTTCCAGTGCCTTCTCAGTAAATCTTGTGAAATATCCATAGACAATGGGATGATAGCTGTCACAATACGGTGGAGTGTTGGACTAAGGCGTATCTGTGATGGACCTGACAAAACCCCCAACACCCTTTCAGGGGCTTTCCTTCCTTAGAGCCTCTTAAATACCTAAATGACTTTGTCTTCTAAAATTTCTGCCTTTTTTTTTTTAAATTTTGTAAATCCCTTACATATTGTCCCATCATTTGATGTGGTTGCACTTACAGCTTATATTAAAAAATATTTTTCTTTTGGAAACTGGGAAGAAATACTTGTTAAGGCTCTATGACTGATATAACAGTGAAAAATACCAGATATCGTGTGCTCCAGAAAACAGTTAATCTGCGATTCTGAATCACATTTGTTAATAAAGGCAATTATTCATGTGTTCAGCATAATAGATGGCACCACGGGTGCTACATAGTCAAGTTGCTGTTGCTTGGGGGGAGAAGAAATATGTTTCCCCCTTTTCTCCTTTACTGATTTATGGTTCTTGTATCTTTAGTCAAGATTGAATTGTAAGTGCCTCAGAACACAGTCCAAGATCCAAGAACTGTTCTTGTGAAGTAGATAGGATACTTGTTTCTTAAAAATGAATAAACTCTTAATCTATTTTTGAATAATAAATCTTGATTTGCATTAATTTTTGTTAAAATTTGCATTTGCAAAGTCGTCTTGCATTGAAAATCCTTTCTAAAAATACTTTAAAGGGGGAAGAAAGTAATAAGTATTGGAAGAATAATGATAATAATCAAATTAAGAGTATCTTAAACTAAAAGTAAATTAATAATTGCTTTAAGAATTATGCCATGATTAGGAAGGGAAAGTGTGAAAGCAGAAAAGTCTCAAATATTCTATGATCTGGGGCTTCCCAGTGTACATAGTAATCCATCCCATGGGGATCACATAAAGCATTCAAAAAGTGAAAGGTAATGATGGGAAGAAGAGCATAAAAATTTAGTTTAACTTCTGGACCCCACGGTACATTCTCCCAAATAGCGTGGTGAGGTTTCAGAAAGAGCTGGGCAAGTCAGTCCTGTTTAAGACAAGAATGCATTAACACATGGCAAAAAACCATCTTCTTTCTCTTACATTAATTCCGTCCTTTTGGTGATCTCAAATGAAGTGGGAAATGTTGACAAGAGCTGGACAGGAGTTTTGTGTGAAAGCATTTTCCAGTGAAAAATGCATTCTATCAACACAGAAATATTTGATGGTAGAAAAGCTACTGGTTTCATCCTTGTTCTCACTTAATTGCTCATGTAGCTGTTACAAAAGTAGCCCCATATAATGGTTCCCGTGTGTAAAGCACTGGATCAATGCTGCATTTTATTGTCTCCTGAAATTACCTTTTCACATTATTTTCCTTTCAGCTTTACCTGTGATGTGAGATGATATTCTTTGCATAACGCAGCGGCAGTGCATCGGAGCAGCATTTATAATTGGTGAAGATCCGTGGTTGTCTAATCTCAGCTAAAGACTTTCAGCTCCCAGATAATAAAATGTTCACAGAATTTAATTGACCCATGTCTGATCCCTTATTGAGCCAGTGGTGGCCCAGGGCTTGTAGCTGAGCTTAAGATGCAATTATGTGTATTCAAACCATGTCACTTTACAACCCACCTAAGCATCTTATTTCAGATGCAGCCATATGGAATGATGATGCCGAGGCTTCACATAACCTACTTACTGCAATTTTGAGAACTCGGATGGCATAGTAATTGTCCCAAAGCCCTCAAGAACCATGAATTATTTGCATTTCTTCGGGGAGTTGTTTTCCTGCAGGACAAATAGCAGTTGGCAGAGGAATAAGCCTCCAAGACTAATTTAATACAGAAGCATACATTTGGATACAAATAAACACGCCTCAGTATGAAGCATAGCTGTAAATCTTTAGGTGCAATGGTACTAGGAAAACCTGTGTTTTCAGAAATTCTTAGGAAGTACATGATTAAATACTAACGAGGGAAATAAAAGAGGATCACCTCATCTTTATAGTCTGAATGATATGACTGTATTTTTGTCTATACCTCTTACCAGATGCTGTGATACTGCAAAACGACTATTTCCTGCCCTCATGTGAATCAGAAATAAAAGAGACGGAATGCCGGGTTTCAATGAGATGCTGATTTCTTTGCCCTTTGATTAATTAAATCATTTTGAAGACATGAGGTGTGCTTTTGCTTATTTCCCAAACATCTTCTACAGCTAGTATGCTCTCAGAGGTCTGGTTGTTTCTTTCTTCAAAAATGTGATATATTTTGCGTTGAAAATCCAATTTCTTGCTAAGAAACCTTCACAAGAACAGACAGTATTTAACTCTAGCTGTATTTGCTTGGTCTTTTGAGGTTATCTCAGGCACATAATAAGCATTACCAGCCCATCCATTAATAAACGACTGCGAGACCAAGACAGCAGAAATGCTTTGCCCATCAGAACATATTACAGACCTCATACTGAGGTCTGACTACAATGCCTTGTCTTTTTTGAAAGCCACATCAAAATGAAAGACAAATCAGTGCTTGAAGCTCAGAAAGAAAAATGTTTTGATATGTAAAATACTATAGAAAATAGGTAGGCAACTTGACCAACATATCTGTCACACTAGAAATTTCTCTCTCATTTTAAGTCTTATGTGGGTGTTGGTTTGTTTTGCTTGTTTTGTTTCGTTGTTTGTTGTTGTTGTTGTTCTTGTTTTTGTATGTGTGTGTGGTTTTTTGTTTGGTTTTGGTTTTTTGTTGTTGTTTTTTGTTTGTTTGTTTGTTTGTGATTTTTGTTTTGGGTTTTTTTTGTTGGTTGGTTTTTTGGTGGGGAGAGGGGTTGGGTAGATGTTTATTTGCAGCTTATAAATCTACTTACAATGACATCATGCTGCTTCCATAATAACTTTCAGCTTTCTTGAGAACTGATCATTGTTACTATAGAGAGGCAATTCTGACTTTGTTGTTTCGGTTTTGATTGTAACAGGCTTTGTTAAACTCATGCTGTAGCACAAGGTAAGTTCCAGGTTCTGATATAATCTCCTTTTTGCCAGGACAGCTTTTTAGAAATACATTGTTTGTCTTAAAATATAGTAGTTTTTGTTCTCAGCAATGATGTGCCTGAAAATCCCGAATCCATTGTTCTTCGCTTATCTCTGTACGAATTCATTAAAGTGTGATGCTGGTATATTGACACTTTCAGACTAATTTTCAAAATTTTACCCCAAAGCATTTTGCAGAATGAAGTTCAGAATTTCATCCTTATTCAAGAAGGCATATAAGAGTGGCTTAATTACTTTGCTGAGATATGTTTATTTTCATGGTTAAAAGCGCATGTTAACTTATGCTTGTGTTTAGTCAATACTAGAAGCTGTAATTCTGAAATGAAGAGTGTATTGTCAGCACCATATTTTGATGTTTTTCAAATGAAAATAAATCAAATTCTTTTCTTCAGGTCTATTTTGCCTCAATCCATCAGTGAAAGAAAAACCCTTTCATTGCTCCCTTAGCTTAGGTTGTTTCCTTTTCTGAAAGCTCACCACCACTTCTGCACAAAAATACTCCTGCAACTGTTTCTCCAAAACCTCTAACTGACTCAGATCCACTTTCTTTTATATCTGCTATCTTTAACTATTGGGTAATTAAATAATTTGATGGATAAACAAAGAATGCAAATTTACATCTATTTTACGAAAAAATCTTCATCAGAAAAATAAACATTTAAAAACCTACTGCAGATTCTATTTTGGGGTATAATTAACTAAATTACAGAGAAAGAAGTTTGGCATTTATCTTTAATTTTCCACCTTGCATGGTGTTTCCTTTATTGAGAAAGGCATTTATATGAAGTGGCCTGCCTGGAGATTGCTGTGCACAAATATTGGTACATCCTCTTATTAAAGTTCATTAGGAAGTAGAAAGGAGGACTCTGAGGACAGGAAGTGTCATAAACCATTTCGTTGCTTCTGGACTATGTCCTGGGTAACATTATATATGTCTTGGCTGCAATGCTGACATTTTGTGCATGCTGTCTCATTTTAAAAATATAAATGTGATTACCTTGAATAGACTGCTTGGAGTGCACTGTAACAAGATTTCCCCCTTTCGCATGATGAGATGCTTCTGAAATGTGTGTAATATTCTGTTCCCCTGGCTCAGGACTCGCTTCCCAGGCCAAGTAAATGGAGTACCTGATGAAGAAGCCATTGGAGTCAGGGAGGGCAGAACCCAGCTTCTCAGGACAGGCCTCCTGCAGCCTGCTGTGTGTGGTAGAGAGACTTTAATGGTCTCATCACTGCTGTCTCCAGCCTAAAACATCTGACATCTTCATCACACCAGGATTTTTAGTGTGAAACCGAGGCAGAGTTAGGCTATGCGGTGAGGGAGGAAATCTGAAGCGGTGTAATTCATAATGAAACTGATTTCCCTAAATGCAAGGCTAACTCTTTACTAGCAGCTTTGTTGATTAAAAAGATAAATAAATTCTCCCTTTCAGTTGGTTGTTAATGGTTATGAGAGCCTGATGCATTCTGTGCATATTCAGAGAAGGCACGGGACAATAAACTTTTAACTTGGACACAAACCCTGTGGGACATTAGAGAGCCTTGAACAACAAAGGAATAAACATATGGAGGCTAAATACCAGACACTAATTTGATTAGAAAATCAATACATAGAACAGCATCCTTGCACTTCAGCCAATTAAGACAATGATCAACAAAAGTCCCTGAACTGCTTACTCATATTACATTAGATCTTTATCGGATAAAGGCCAGAGCCAGGAACCAGAGCTCCCTTGTCTCACCTGACTGCCCTAACTTTGAGGCTTTGGGGTCACTGTCCTTGGCTCCAGATCTTTCTGGCTTGTGAAGGGTCCTCTTTGGCTGCCCAGAAGAGCAGCTGCCATAACAAGAATTTCTCCCCTCTCCCCCCCATCCAAATATCCCAAATGTCTGGTGCTTTAGTGTAGTCCTTTACAGACATTCCATCAAATCCAGCAGGCAACACAGTGTGGGGTCAGGATCTCAGACCCCTGGTAGGTCCATATTCTGCCTGCCAGGGTCACCGTGTGAAGTGCTCATCCTCCTTTGCTCTTTTAAAATAAGTGAGCCCTGTGCATATGAGTGCCTCTCCCTACCTGGGACATCTGCACTCTCTGCAGAGGTATTTTGCATTGGTCTGACTCCTTAAGCCCCACAAAAGGGTGGGAGTTTTTTTATAGTGGTTTTCCTACTGAGTGCCTCTAGGACAGGGCTCACACAAAGAGATTCTCTCTGGTTCGGTTTTATCCTCTCTGCTGACTACAAAGGGATGGATTGAATCTGGATGCCCCTGCTGAGAGTCAGATTCCAAATTTGCATACTGCAATCCACAGTTTGAGTTCCAGAAGAGAATGGGTTGGATCTTGCCCAATGTTTTATCTTTTTTCTTTAAACTCCATACATTTTTCCCTGCTTGAACCATTGGAAGACCTAGTGCCCATCCTGATTTTTTTTTTCAGAATCCAGGTTCATTATGTGAGTGCAAATATTGTGTGACTCCTTTCTTTCTGTGTAAAGACCCTCATTCCCTATCCTGTGAGTAAGCAGAGTCTAGGATTCTTTACTTGCAAACTGTATTTCAGTCATTCAAGATTTTTATAATCTGAATGCATACTGGGTATATGGATAATGTAATTAGATATTAAATTTCAGTTCATGTTCTCCATTTCCTTAATGTGATTGGATGGGGTTTATTTCCTGATTTAAAATATTGGTTCTGGATGTCAGGCTCCTAAAAAAACATGTGATTGGTAACTGCAGAATGGTGGATCCAATCAATGATACGAAACCGAGTGTTCATTTTACACATTAGCTGAGAGCTGTTCTTGTCTGACCTCATTCACACTCAGTTTTATGCTGCCGCCCTTTTGCTGCAGTAATGGAGTTACTCCAGACTTACATGGCTGTGCAGGGAAGAGCACCAAGAGGATGAAAGAATGGCTTTGTGCAGCTCTGGCTGTGGATGTGTGCATGGGGATGCTGCTACATCCCTGTGTGTCTGCGCCCTGGAAAGTGACAGACACCTGAGACCACAGTGAAATCCCTTGACAAGAGCCTCCAGTGTATTCCTGAGCAGAGACCTCCTCTGGAAGCCTTGGGCTGAGGGGAGTGGGGGGAGGAAGAGGACCCTCATAGCTCTTCGCCTGGTGTTTTCCTAATTTAGAGGTGTTCCTTGACCTATTTTACACCATCAAAGTACCATAAAAAGGCCCTTAAAATGAGGCTAAAGCACAAACACTTGAGGCTTTTGGGAGAAACATACTTTATGTGAAGAATGTTTTCCTTCCATTTTGTGCTGCACGAACTCTTTGGATTAATAGTGTTCATTTTAGCAGTAGTAGTCGTACACCCAGAACAGCAACTGTGGTGCAGTTGTCATTCAAAAATTTAGACCTGGCTGAAAATAAATTGATTTGGTCTCAGCCTGAGTTTCCTCAGCTTGGCCTCAGGCATGGATGGAACTAGATGAGCTCCTTGCTTTTTGATTAATTTAATTCAACAAATTCCATAAAGAATCTTGATGTTTCTTGACTGTGAGCTTTATTTTACTCAATACCTCTCTTCCACTATTTAGGTTTTTATCCCCTTAGAAGCAGCACCAGCATTAGGTGTTCAATTATCCCAGCTGATGTTGCAGGGCTCATTTGTGTATCGATGACTAGCTGGTCCTTTGCAACTGTTTGATGTGTGCACTGAGGGTGATGACAACATTGTAGAATCAAATGTGTGTGCATGCTGGAGATGATGTTGGTGTTTGGTGTCAGTGAGAAATGTGATGGCACTGCATAATCCCTTAAGGCTGGTCCTTTGTGGGCTGAGAACTGGTTGCTTGATGTGCTACTTGTTTGTCCACTGTGATGGAAGACATTTGGAGAACTCTCAATCCACCCTAACGCACCTTTCGTGGAGGAGTTGCCATTACGTTATCTCAGATAATATTTGTACAGTGCTGATAGCATCCTGTGTGCCTCCAGGAGTAAAGACAAAGTCTGTGCCTCGAAGAGGTGGCAAATTAACGTTTCCACAGAGCTCAGCAGCCTTGTGGATTGTAAATTGCAAGGACAGGCCTTAAAAAAAAAGCAATAAGGTGGTGCAGGGAAAGCTATCAAATGGTGTACGGTGAAACTACAGGGTAGCGGCCATCAGGCTTGTGATTTTTCAGTTCTGCTATTTCTCTATTGATTTTTTTGATTATTTTCTGCTGCTTTGATTTCAGACATTTAGCATACATCACATCCAAGGATAAAACAGTAGCGGTGGATTGTGGAAGGCAGGGCCAGGTAGAAGTTTCTTGCAGGCAAATTAGCATAAAGAGAAGAAAAACCCCCTTACCATTGCTACCTCCTTCCTTGAATACAGTACTGAAGTTTATTAACAGAAATTTGTCAAGAATTTTCTGTTATTTAAAAATATTTAGATTTACGCTAAATAGTGCTCAGAAAATACCCTTCTGATTTTCAGAACCTTCAATTTCTCAGTAGAAGAGTCTTTACCAAGAGTTTTCAGTGGAAACAAAATGCCTCTTACCTTTTTATCTGGGACCTCAGGCAGACCTCCTGGTCTGGATTTCCCTGCAAAACTCTAGTAATATTTTCAGGGTTTTTTCAGTACTTTTCCTCTGTCTCTGTGCTGTGTGCCCAGGCCTCCCTACCTGCACGTGAGCAGTTTCATGGGCATTGGGATGGCCCTTCTGCTGCCTGACCACTTCATAACCATGGAGCGAGTCATTCTGGATCTCACTCAACTTGGCCACCCAAGAATTGGGTATCTGATCTGAGAGATCTCTCCGTAGCCAATGGAGTGAGGTGGGAAGGAAGGAAGGAAGCTGGCAAAGGATAGTGTGCTACATCTGAAGAGACATGTCTGAGGTGGGTAAAAGAAATATTTGTCTCTGGAAGAGTTTCTCGCTTTCTACTCTGCTTTGGAAGAGCCTTGTTATTACATGGCTAAAATAACATGAGATCAATTACATCTTTTGCTTATTTTATTTTCTTAGATGGCAAATTCTTCGTGAGGGAAGTAGTGCTTTCTAGCCACTGGGGTAGTAACCAGTATAATGGTTTCTAATTTCAGATGAAACCTATAAATGTCTGTAATAAAATAACATTACTTTTCTGCTTTCTGTTCTTTCATTACTGATTCTTTAGTATTTTCAACAGCTTTTCAATGTGGCTTTTATAATATTTTGTTTCTGTGGGCTACCAAACATAACCACTTACAAAATGAACAGCCATTGTTTTGGGGAATATTTCTAGTATTTGAAATAACTTATGTGTTCAGTGTAATGCTCAGATAACTGAATTAGAAATACTTGATGGTTACCTAAGGCTATAATTTATTCCAGGTGTTTTATATATAACAATGCCAGTTGCAGAGTATTCATATCTATCTGTATGCCTTTTACTGGCAGAAATGTTCTATCACATTTACAAAATTAGACAGCTCCAAACAGTAAATTTACATGGGAGAGTGTCTCTAGGTATTGCTGGAAAAAGAACATCATAGTCCCTCATTTTGCCCTGCTTTTCTTCTTTTCCCTTCCCCTTCTGGAGGATCCTGCTGTGAAGTCTTTATTCTCTTTTGCTGGTTTATTGTTGTTTACTGAATTTGGAAAAGACTGGAAACCCTTCTTCTCTCCCTGGTACTGCAGCACTGTTTGGGCCTGAGACTGTTGCTTTGCTATTTCCAGCGCTGCAGAATACAACAGAATCAGAGCAGCCGAGGCTGGAAATGACCTCCAAGGATCATCTGGTTCTACCTTTCATGGGAAAGGAATCCTAGATGACATTATCTAGCACCCTGTCCAATCTCATCTTAAAAACTTCCAGTGGTGGGGACTCTACCACGTACCTGGGGAAGTTGCTCCAGTGACTGATTGTTCTGACTGTAAAAAAATTCTTTATTATGTCAAGATGAAATCTCTCCCAGTACAACTTATACCCATTGTCTCTTGTTTTTCCCATCTGGCTCCTTGTGAAAAGAGAGCCTGTCACCTTTGCAGCTGCCCTTTAAGTACTGAGATGCTGTGATGAGGTCCCTGCTGAGCCTTCTCTTCTTCACAAATAAATGATCTCACTCCTTCAGTCTTTCCTCATACAGCAGGTTCTTCAACCCTTTTAATCATCTTTGTGGCACTCCTGTGGACCTTCTCCAGTCTGTTTGCACCTTTCTTGAGTTATGAGGACCAGACCTGGACACAGTGCTCTGGATGCAGCCTGACAAGCACTGACTATTGTAGAATGATCATACCTCTGTACCTCTAGCAATGCCCCTGCAAATGCAACCCAGGAGCTGATTTGCCTTTCCTGCTACTGTGGCTCTCTGCAGACTCATGCTCAGCTTGCTGCCTGCCAGGACCCTCAGGTATCTCGCAGCAAGGTGCTCCCCAGGCACACAGATCCTGCACTGTGCTCTGTCCCAGGTGCAGGACTTTAAATCGTGCTTGTTCATACAGTTCCTTCCAGCTCCCTCTCGCCGGTCCCTCTGAAGATGACTCTCCCCTCTGATGCGTTTGCCTTTCATCCCAGCAAACTTGGTGAGGGTGCAGCAAACTGCCCAAAGGCTCATTTCTATTCTGTCTGAATTTTCAACTTCTCTCTTCTTTTAGATTCCATATACTTTCTAACATACAGATGTCTCCACAGAGACTTTGCCTCCTCTGTTCACCAGTGCAAAAACTTTCATTAACAGTGGATGGCTTGGACAGGGTAGGGCAACCTGGCTGTCTTGGGAGCCTCCTGGAGTTACAGGTGACAGCTGCAGCATTTGCACTCTGTGTGCAACAAGGAGGGTTGAATGCAGATGCAGATCATTACTGAAACTTTATTTCTATACCATATGTCATTGATAACTAAATAAGAAATACTAAATTTTCTTCTTTTCAAGTAGAAGAGGATACTTACTTCTTATGAAGCTCTTCATCCATTCCAAGTGTTCTCTTTTTCACATGGCTGTGAGTCTTCCTTCCATCTGATCTTCCTGATTCTCAATAACATGCAACAGATAGTCACAGGAGCAGACACCATTCTTAATGATTTTTCTGCTTTTTTATTCTCTGACATTTTCCTTTCCAGTGGAGCCCAATATGATGTTTCATATTCTCTTTATTCTTCCTTAACCTTCAATCCTTGCTTTTCACATTCCTGTCTGCCACCTGTGTGGCAGCATTACACAGTGAATAAAAGTTTTTTTATGCAAATACAAACCCACTGAACTATTTAGTTTCAGATGCTATGGTGCAGGCTGTATACTATTACTGAATGACATGTTCTGCAAATCAACTGGATGTGCTTATTTTTTTCCATTCAATATCATTTGAGAATTTCTTCAATCAAGAGAAAACATGCATACAAATAAAAGTGATGAGAGGTTCTGAACACAAATAAAATATATATATCTATACAGTAATCAGGTCTGTTAAAAGTAAACATAATATATATAAATGATCGGACTTAATAAACAGGCTAGATGTGGATTTTTTTAGTACATAAATTGTACTGGCATTCAGCCATAAGGAATTTAGTTCTCCCACGTTATTACCCCTTTATTTATTGCAAAGTGCTGTTGGGGCTGGTTTGTGGTTATAGCGGGCAAAGGGCAGAATGACTCCAGAAAACAGGCTGCTGGGGAGACAGCTACAGACACTTTCCATCAGTGCCTGTTCAGGAAACAGAAACTCCAGGTAGCCCTTGGGAAATGCATGATATGGGTCACTCGGGTGCATTCCGAAGGAAAAACCAGAAACTGAATGCAGTGTCTTAATATATTGAGCCTTTGTAACTCTCATACACACAAAGGCAATCCACTGTTGAGGGAAGGG
>VZTA01001346.1:31874-47429 GCA_013398855.1 Mohoua ochrocephala
AGAGGTTGAAAGTGATGGGAAATTTGTCTTCAGCGTTCAGAGAGGCACAATATTTTTACTGCCTAAAATAACTGAGCTTGAGGAGGTCACACAATGTCTGTTGATATTAAAGTACATATTGACTAGTTGCATCTACAATGCTTTTATAGTAGTATTTATATACCACCAATTCTCTACACAAGACTGAAGAGGATGCTCACCCTCAGCTTTGTGTGTTTTCATGAGAGCAACACTTATAGTACCATGTCCATGTCTGCTGGAGGGCTGTGAAAGCTGCCAGCCTACCCCCTTCTCCTTGAGGCTGTCCGTCTCTTGATGTCTCTTGATACCTCTTGATGTCTCTTGGGGCCTGTGAGGCAGGCTCAACGCTTGCTGTCACCATTTCCCTCAACATTGGCCATCTGCAGGGGGATATAATGATTTGGAAATCCATCATTCTACCAGACTCAGTGGGAGGATTTGAGATGAGACTTGATGTTCAGCTGATGTGCTAAGCCCCAAGTATATATTTTCTAGGAGAATCTCACTCTCAATGATTATTAAATCCATCTGTTGATCAATTGGTGTTTCTATCCTACTGCTCCTTGGCAGCTCAGATACATTGTGAGTGACTGGTTTAGACAGCCAAGGCAGAACAAATTGTTCTAATTGCATGCAAACATTTTACTTCTAAATTTCTGCCTGTGCAAGAATATCCTACAGCTAATCTTAGGAATAACACCTATTTGATTATTTTCTTAATTAAACTCAGTCAACTGCATGTTAGAAGAGCAGCTTCAACCAGTATTTTATTTGGGTAATGACTGAGCTCTCACCGTCCCTCACTCACAAGGTGTTTTGGAGGCTGCTTTATGGTGTGTGCATCAGGCTGCCTTCCCCAGCAGCATCTGTGGAGTCAGCCTCATTTAGCATCTCTGCCAGGTGCTCTCAGGCCTGCCCCAGGACAGGGGAGAGATAGCAGTGAGCTGAGCAAGGCTCTGCACTTTCCCAGTTATGTGCCTTTCCCCGGGGAGGGCAGGGAACAGGGAGAGGACAGGCAGCAAGCAGACCAGGGCATCGGCTCCTGTTTTTCTCAGCTGACTTGCTGAGGGACCTTCCCAGCCCAGCGGGCCCAGCATCTCGCTGCTCCCAGGGGAGCTGTCCTTACCCGGTAACCGAGCCAGGCAGTGTGCCTGTCTTACAGCTGGAGTTCTTAACAATGTCATTTCGAGTCTCCTCAAGGCCAGTTCCGTGCTCTCTCAGGAATACCTCACATGGCTGTACAGGGGGAAAAAAATACCTTTCCATTCAGAAAGCTGTGAGGTGACAGCTGTAAGGAAACGTATTAAGCCTTTCCAGGAACAGTCCCTCCCCCTTTGTCTCCAGTGAATACATTACTGGCAGGAAGGTAGAATATCTTTCAAATGTGGTATTTAAAAAAATAATAGCTTCCTTAAGGAGCTGTGACATTTTTGAAAAGCCAGAGCTTTGACACCCTTCAGAGCAGCAAGTTCTGGAAAGCCTGAAGCTGCCCCTGCGTCTGTACCTTCATGGTTGCAGAACACTCTGGTGGGAGAGTTGTTTCCCCTGATTTGGGTACAAATTTGTAATAAAGAGAATCATAGAATCATAGAAACTCTTAAAAACTTCTCCCTTAACTCCAAAGAATTAGATATCACACAACTTTATGAGGACTGGCTCATAAAAGTGATGTTTGGGGCTAGAGAGGTGGTCAGCAGAAACAGCCATCCCCTGGGATGGCTCCTGAGACATGCTAGTGGCAGAGGGAAGCCCAGAGGGATTCTTCCTCCTCTCTTTTGAAGTTTACATGCTGCATTGCCTTGAGTCGCTGAGCTTCCTAGGTGCATATTGAGATGCAGAAGTGTCACCAAATAAAGCAATATAGCCTTGAAGAATATAAAGTAAAAACACTGATAGAGCTTTGACTATAGAGGTGTGAGGAATTGTACGGTAATCATAAACTACAGCCTTTTAAAAAATAAATGGCATACACCAGATGTAGAAATTTATGCGGTTGAACCATTGTAAAGAAATTCTATATTCCTTATTGTAGAGCTCAAAGAACATAAAATGTGGAATATTTTATTTTCAAGCAAAGTTTTTTAACCTTGCTTATTTTAAATCTTGCTTATTTAACATACGGCAAAAATTTTGATTAGTATAAGACTTCAAAGGTCAAAAAATGCCACGTCATATTTAAATCTCCTCAAACTATTAGAACCCAAAGGTCACAATGTCAGTTGCAGATTTTAGTGTCACAGGCAGGTTTCCTCCCTGTTTCACAAAGGGCTTCTCTTCTGTGCAACGGAAGTCATTCCTTTCCTAAATGTTAATTGGTGAGTCTAGGTTTGATTCTGTGCTTTCCATGGATTATCTGCCTTCTAATTCAGCAGCAATATGAAAGTTGAGCCCTTCTTCACCAGGAACATGAGGACACTTTGCTGGAGTGGAGGAACAGCCCTGGGCTCTGTATTCAGTTGTACTCTTAAGTTGCAGCTCTCCCACACATTAATGGAGTCGTTGGTACTTGCCAGCACATCTGGAATAGATCCTCTCTGGTTACAGACCTGCAGTAATTAATATCAGAGCACACCACCTGGAATAATCGTGTAGGCTGCTTCTTTAAGCAGGAGACATGAGTAGGCTGCAACCTGTCTTGGTGTATGGGATGTAAACTGGCTCCTAAATGTCTGTCTTTCACCAAAGAATGACTCTAAATGACTTACTGGGATTAGATTAATCCTGCCTCTTTGTCTTTCCAGCCAAAGTTTTCCACAGCTGGACTCCTGCAGGAAGTTTATGGTCTGCTTTCTTAAGAGGTCGAGCATTCCCAGTATAAAAATCCTTCCCCATGGAAAATGCCAATAATTAAAGTCCAGGAAGAAAAGTGCTTGCCATGAGTAGGAAATAGAACACAGAAAAAAAATGTTTTGGGGGTGTTCAGATACTGAGTGTAGTCAACTTAGGTTAATCAGATAATAAATTCAGTGTCGTTTTTTAATAAAATAATCTTCCTAGGAAAAAAATGATTCTGCTAATATAAGAATGCTTTATAGGAAAATGTTAGGGTTTTTTGGAAATATTTAATGGGAAGAAGTCAGATATTTAAAGTTTTTTTTGGCATTTATTTTTCTGTCAATAATACATTATATATATGTTTATTTCATTATTATTCAAATATTGATATGAAACAAAATAAATCTGAACACCACAATTGAAATACAGCACTCTGAGTGTCTCAGAGCTTTTTGGAGCTCCCGAACTGAATTTCCTTTTTTGAGAAGCCTGAATTGTCTGTGAAATTCTAATGACCCTTTAGTTTTGAGGAAGAGTTTAAAGCAGCCTTGTTGGCAGAATTGTGTGAATAACAAGTCCTTGTTGTCCATCAGCCCTAACGCATTGCATTGTCTGATTTCCCCCTTCTCAGAGGGTGGTCCTGGCTGGTGCTCCAGCGAGCTGCAGTCCATGCAACTGCACACCCATTTCCCACTAACTAGCAGGATTTTTCTCTAAGGATGAAGCATATATAGGTGAACAAAACTATGCAAGCACAGGTGCATGCTATAACACTAAATGTCTCGTTGATTACTTGAATTAAGACCAATTTCAGAACACAGCTGCTTAGTATTAACATGTCTTCCTTAGGTATTGTTTTTAACACGTTGTGAAACCTGCTCAAGGAGTTTTTTGTCGTATCTGCTAGTTAGAGATGGAGCATGTGATAGAGCAGTTATATGTAGAATAATGAGAAATTTTGTTAAAAATATCAGAATTTCACAATGAATTTTTTTCTAATGGAAGGCTTTGAACTTGACTGGCAGGGATGTATCAATGTACAGGTTTCTACAAGAAAAAAACCCCAACTTCTTTTTGTATTTGGCAGTAGGGATGTTTAGGATGCATGACTACTTCCAAGACATAGCGCAACAGTAATGATCTAAGGATTATTAATTTCCAGTATACAAATGAGCTTTATAGAGTAGAGAAGAAAAGAGCAGATGGTTTGGGGGATTTCCTTTTGTCGAAAGCTGGCATCTGATCACAGTTGAATAGATTCATAAAACACCGGAATGGAGGACCACCAAGGTAGATCTAATTTAGCCACTGGGTTCCCATTGGATATCACTTCGGATAAGTCCCACCTACTTCAGAATCATCAATATGGCCTTGTTAAGGAGAGGTTTTGCCTTATAGATACCTGCCAAAGTTCCTTAGGGAATGCAGTGGGAATGTGATGGTCTGATTGACTCCATTTGAATCCTGAAAGGTGTTCGACAGATTCTCTCACAAGAAAACCCCCAAACAAACCCAAACTCAAAGAAAACTGAGTAATGGTATAAGAAGATAGTCCTTTTGTTGCTGATTAAGTATTTGAAATGGAAAGTTTGAATAAATAGTTGCAGGCATGAGGGTGGTGGAACAAGGTCACCAGTGGATTTCTGTTGAGGTCTGAGTGGGCACATGGGCTGTTCGACATATTCACGAACCACCTGGAGGAAGGTATGAACAATGCAAAGACAAAAGGTTCTGATGATGCAAAATTATTCATAGCAGGACTAAGAACAAAGGCAAGGGTTGAATGTGAAGACTGACAGAAGGAATTTATGGCACTGAGTAACTGGAGAATGAAATGGCAGGTGAAATTCAGTGTAGAAATATGAAAGAAATGTACAGATGGAAAAATTCTAACTTTGCATACAAAATGATGGCCTTTTATCTGACCATTACCTCTCAAGAGTAAGATCTTGAGGATATAATAAATAGTTCCATGAAAATGTCAGTCTCAGTGCTCAATAGCAGTCAGAAGCAGATGTAAATGTTAAGGATCATTAGAAAAAAATAGAGAACAATAACAGAAAATGTTATAAAGCCATTGTGTGAATTTATGGTTTGCTCACATCCTAAGTGCTGTATGAAACACAGGTACCTTCATTTTCAAAAGGAAATGTTAAAGCTGAAAAGCACTCCGTGAAGGGCAACAAAAATTATCACAGTGTTGAATAACTTCCATGTGAGCATCGGCTAAGTTAACCAGGACACTTCAGTACTGGGAAGCAAGCCTCAACAGGAGGGGATAAAACAGAGGCATGAAATACCATAAGTGATGCGAAGGTGGTAGTGGCTGATATATTCACCATCTCTTCCAACACGAGCATAGAGGAATTTAACAGAGACTGTACAAGAAGGTTTAAAACAAAGAAAAAAGGATATATTTCACCCAGTGGGCAGTCAGCCTATAAACAAAGTCCCTGAAGCTCTTGTGCTGAAAAGCAGAAAGGTGACAGTGCTGGGGGATACTGCAAGTCATATTTTTTGCCTTAATTTTTTCAATCCTTATCTCTGGTTCTGTGCATTCCCCCCGTATATTTACAAAGGCTAAAATCTCTTCCACATCTAGATGGCAGCATAAGGACTGGTGGCAGCAAGACTTCCAGACCTGGGAAAACTGTTGTCATCACTGGTAAAATGTCTCAATAAGTATTTATTTTTCCTTCTTGCCACAAAAGACATCCACAGATTAACAAAACATCTGCTGTTATTCTCTCATTTACATCATCAAATATTTGCTCTACATACTATGGAAAAAATAAGACACAGGCTTCTCCAAGACGCTTTAATGGCTGATAATAATAAGGGGAGAAGTTGAAAAGGTAGCAAAAGAGTATGTGAGTTTGGAGTTTGTGATCACAGGAAACTCTGTATGACCACAAAAAGGTGCCACCTTATCAAGGAGGAGCTTCAGCCTACTCCTCATGCTTGATTTGTAACTCTACAAGAAGACAAACTTTTTTTTTCCCGTGTTAGATCAGTGATTTGCAGTCCAGAGATGGGTACAGCTCTGCTGCTGCTGCTGGAAGCTGATGTATTCCTTCACCTATGGCCTTTAAGGCCACCTGAGTATTACAGAGCCTGAAAGACAACGCTTTTTCTCTGGCAGGCACCTTCATCATAGCTTATGAAGTGTTATTGAACTGGCTGGTAGGTTCATATATATTTCATCTTCCTTCTGATTAGGCTGTGTGGAGACCTCCAAAGACCTGGAGCAAGAAAGAAATCAACTGGGTGCTGCTGTTTTTATAGATCTGACCATTAGCATTGCAAAACATAGAAGGTGCTGCAGCAAAGTAGGATTGAGAGGACAGTCTTACAGATCTGTGGGGAAGAGTAAAGAGAATGGCAGAAAAAAAAAAAAGAAAAGAAATTATTGAAAAGCTCTGGGATTGTGGTATCGCCTAAGTTTTGTAAAGTCGAGGAAAACTTTTTCTCCTAAATATGATGAAGCATTCTCAAAAGCAAAGCATTGATGTCTGCAGATCTCGAGAAGACCAGTGAAGAGACAAAAGTGTAGGTGAGAAAGACAACAGAGGAATGAAAGGAGGCATCAGACTTTTGGCAGGTTTTTGGTTTTGGGGGGCTATTTTAGATTTTAAACATATATATATATTGGAAGGTTTTGGTACATTTCTAATAGTTTGGAAATGCTTCCTGTTTATTTTTAATAATGGAATATTGGGTTAATAGACTTTTTTCTGCTTGCTTATGAACCTCACTCCTTCCAGAGAAACACCCACAGCTTAGTTTGACTGACCCTCTCCACATCTCTGAGTCTCTGAGGTTCTCTCTAAATCAAAAACAGCTTCAGGAATTATCTCCAAGTAGTGTAGTCAGCAATGATACAAGGAAGCAGGATTTTAGCTCAGGTACTTAGGAGCCTTGCAGTCTTATAAGATTAATGAGAGCTTGAATGGACAGATAGCCATTGTTCTAAATAATTGTGCTTATCAGCATTTGGAAAAACAAATGAAATGGAAGTCAGTATATGCCTGTAAAGTATTAGTGTTATTAGGTATGATATCTTAGCAATTAAAATATAAGTTTTTCTAAGCTCAGGATTTTAACTAACAACAGAACATATGTTTTTCCTTTATGAGAAATACCGTGGAGAAAAGCTGAAGCCTATATTTACTGTCCAACAGAAGGGATGAGTTGGCTTGTTGAAGGGAAATTGCATTAAGTGTAGAAACCCAACAAAAACATCAATTGCAGTGTTAGCCCTTATGCACTCAGCTTGAGGTTGTTCACCAATCATGTGGGAACAATTATCTTTATGGATTATTGATTATATTCAACCCTCAGGCAGCTGTGGGCCTCATAAGGCATTTTGTGGTTGCAAGAAGGGTAAATTTTGTTGGCTCTTTCAAGAGCCTTCCTGAATAATTTGAGAATGTATTAATCAACCTCTGGGGGCAGTTACCACTAGTAATCAGGGTAGATGGATAATTTGATTAATTACAGATTCTTCAGGACATAAATAGGTACAGTAATGAGATTAGGTAAACTAAAAATACAAGATACTGAGACAAAGGTCTAATTAATTTATATATAAAGAAAGTAAATTGTAAATATGCTGGGACTGGTTGCTGGAAACAGCCAGGGATTGCCAGAGGGAAGGAAATGATGGCATGTTTTTCTCCTCATGACTGCCTTAGTGGAGCATACCAACTGCAGAGTTTCTTCACTTGTTTCTAAACAGGAGAGGTCTTATTATTTCCAGTGATGAACTGATGCAAACCAACAGGATTTAAAGCAAACCCCATCAAGGTCGAGGGAAACTCTTCTGTTTTGTATGCTACTGTACTGATATAAGACTCTCTTTAACTATGAGAAGCTTGGCTCTTGTTTTACAGGCAATTCTTGAGTTGCCCCTTTGCTGTTCTTAGGTCTTTAAGGGTTTTCTCACCTTGTTTTAGGGTAATAATATCCTGTGCACACTGATATACAGCAACTCTTTTTGTAGCATGTCCATTGTGAATATTTAGCATTGGGTTTCTTTCTGCCTACCATATACACTTTTTTCCTTTAATCTTCTCTTTTTGTTTGTTTGTTTGGGGTCTTTTTGTTTGTTTTGCTTGTTTGTTTTGGTTTTGTTTTGCTCTCCCAGCAATTTATGCTACTCCAGTCTAGTCCAGAGGAGACAGGATTTTAAACCTTGGTTCCAGCAAGTACTTCCTGGAGAGGTCTATGGGACAAGACTGCCTAGGAACTCGAGGAAAAATATGTCATCTCACATCCTTGGCAGTTTACTGCCAACAAAAAATTCCCTCCCGTTTTTCAAATTGGTGATTTCCACTTTATCCTCAAAGGAGTGTCAAGATGTGTTTGATACGTGTGCCACTGTCTGGAAATGGGCCTGGCTGGGTTTCGCTGGTGATACAGGTCTCACTGCAAGTCACCAAATGAATTGGAAATAATGAAGATTGTACTGTGGATGAAGTGGTACCCTTCAAGAAACCCTGTCTAACTGCAGGTTGGACACATGTATCTCTCAGTTTCTGCTATTTATGAGAAAAATCTCTTTATCTTACCCTGCAAAAACAAACAGTATCAGTCATATTTTAACTCAGTGGCTTGTACACCTCAGAAGAGAAGCAATACTTCAAAAATTTGTGGTTTTGGCTGTGGAGCCAACAAGCCCTTGGTAAGCTATAGGTCTCCTCCTCTGTAGGAATTCAGGTCTCTTTCTCTGTGATAACTCCTGCAGGTGACATATTTACACCATAAAAAAGCAAAAGTGCATGGACAAGATTTGCATGCCATTGTGCAGTTGTGTTACCAGGTACAGGCCTAACAATTAGCAGAATAAAACTGCAAGATAATGAATAACAATAAAGCTGGATTTAGATCTACAGTCTTAGTTTTTTTTAACGCAACTAATTTTGGCTGACCATGTTTTTAGTAGAGAAGAGCATACCTTGCATATTGGATTTCATCATTCCTATCTCAGAGAAATTAATATCTGGAGCACATATCTGTGGTTCATTCTTAATTACAGTTACAGAAGATGTAAGTTGAATCCTTAATGTTGTATAAGGTGTATGATTAAAAAAAAAAAAAGTGTTTATGTGCAACCAGCTTGATAGACCTGATATGTTATGTCTTGAACCAGAACCTCACACAGGGTGTATGAGGCCTTATCCATGAGACAGAAGTGTCCAGTGTGTTTATGCTCCTGTAATTTCCAAGCATTTGAAATTGGATTTACTTTGTATTTTTAAGAAAGAAACAGAAAGAATGGCGAGTTCTTATCTGGTATAGCTCTATACATTTGCTAAATATTTAGAGAATCATAGAACCATCAAGTTTGGAAAAGCCTTCTAAGACCATTGAGTCCAACTGGTAACTCAGCACTGCTGAGTCCTCCAGTGAACCATGTCCCTCAGTGACACATCTGCATGTCTTTTAAATATCTCCAGGCATGATGATTCTACCACTTCCCTGGGCAGCCTCTTCCAATGCATGACCATCCTTTTGGTGAAGAAATTTTTGCTAATATGCAATCTAAACCTTGCCTGGTGCAACTTAAGGCCATTTCCTCTCGTCCTTTCACTTGTTACCTAGGAGAGGAAGCTGAACTCCACCTCACTACCACCTCCTTTCAGGTAGCTACAGAGAGCAATAAGGTTTCTCCTGAGTGTCATTTTTTCTCATTTTCTCGTGTTCTCTGGGGAACTTCCCCAAACATGTGTGAGAGAGGGGTACCTTTTCATCTGACTGTTGTCCATATGTCATTGCAGTGAAATGCCTAGAAGGCACTAAATTCCTTGAGGTATACTAAAGTGATGGGAGGCAGTTTTTGCTTATGTTGCCATCACTTGTATCTTAATATAGAGGGAGGAAGAGGGCAAAAAATAGTAATGGAGTAAGTACTTTTGATCACGCTTTAATGAAAGTCTCAATGCAATTAGGGAAGGCGCTGCTCTGGGGCCTCTTGGCTAGCACAGACAGAGCTGCGAAGTGGCAGGGATTGCAGATCCAGCTGGATCCCGTGGCTGAGCCTGAGCTGAAAGTGCCTCCCAGGGCCACGGACTGGCACAGGTGTCAATGTCAGTCATGTGCAAGTGGATGTCACTTGAGGAGCAGATGCTGAAAGAGAATTTCAGAGGAGGACTGCCAATCTGGAGATCAAGTGGCATCATGGAAATCTTATGACTACCCTGCATCACAATGAGCTGAAACTCATCCCAAGGTCAGGATAGCTAGTGAAAGCTTTGTGGAGCTCAGCATCTTGTGTCCAGAAGTAGCTAATATTGTCTGTCCAGAGGGGAGTGTAAAAGCAGGGTGTGGGTGCAGGGTGCTTCTTCAGAGATGGGTCACACTGGGGCTTGCTTAAACCAGGGGTGGATATTCCTCTACACTGCAAGCTGTAAAGCAAAGAAGAAAAGTGTTACTGTGTGGGGGAGGAAAAGAAAGAAAAGTGTTCCTGTACTGAGCAAACCACAACTCTGCAGGCAGCCTGAGGTGTTCTTTGGCTGGAGAGATTTTTAAAACCCAGTTTTTCATGTACCTTCTGTATGCAATTTCCTAAATTAATTGATACTTTTCTCCATAAGGATTGTACTGCCTATGTTTGCCGTCTGAGAAGCTGTGCACCTGTCAGACCTTCTGCTTGTTATCTAGGATGTGTTCCCAGACTCCTTTCTTTTGCAGCTCTAGATTTGAACTCATGAGAAGATGAAGCATCCTCCCTTATCTATTTTTTCTTCTCCCTGTACAAGTCAGGCTGTTAGCATGTGTGGGGGCAGTGCATCTCAATTGCATCCTGCTGCAGCCCTGATAAATTCAGCAGTGTGTGGCAGTGAAGTGCTTGGCAGACCTTTAAGATAAGTAAGATAAATGCTGTGCACTTTTCCAGTGAAGATCTTCATACAAATGTGAAGTCACTCAGGCTGTGATTCGGGCCTCCTCCTCAGAGAGCTGCTGTATTTTCCCATCTGCTGCGTAAGGGCAAGACTTATTTGAGAAACTTGAGAGTTTGGGGAAGGGAGATAGTAGATCACATAATGCCTATTGTAAAAGCACTTGGAGTATTACTAAAAGACATTATAGTACAAGTGGTGGGAAACTCGACTTGATCTATCTCTTGTGAGGGTACAAGCTCTTCAGAGAAGTGTTGAGGCAGCTTCAAGCAGCGTGTCTCATTTTGACTCAAACCCTCTGCAGAAAGACTTGGGCAAGTGTTGGACCTGCACTGCTATGTCAGGACAAAGGAAAAAGAGAAATCAGCAGTTGGCATGTAGCTCTTTCTTCATCAAGCATTGCTGTTTATACCTGTCAAGTTCCAGGTTTCTCAAATTATTCAAGGAGAAAACAAAGCATAGAAAGATCCTTTTTAAAAATTTTTTCTAAGTCATATATGAGGGTGAACTTGCCCTAGTAGTGGGATGTCCACCCAGATATCAGCCCAGGGAGATACATTGCTACCGTGGCTGAGACTGATGGGGATCTTAAGCCAAGAGTTAGTGCCCTCAGTTTTGACAGGATAATTCAGTATTGAGTTGCGGATGCCTGCAAGCCTGGGCTGGTATCAGCTGTACCAGTAGAAGTGAAGCTGGTATTTATAGATAGGACAAGTCTGTGGCTGTCCCAGTTTACACAGCATGGCAGAAAAAATGACTGTCATGCTTGCCCGCTGCTTCCTGACCTGTCCCATCCTATGCCATGTATTTATGCTATGCTACCTTCTCTGTGCGGTGCTGTGCTCTCTGTGCTGTGCTGTGACACGATGTCTGTGCTCGAGACACTCCTCCCACCCCAAGGTACTGTGAATGAGACTCTGTGATTTCCTGAATTGCAGTCATAGGGCAGCAGAGAGAAGATGAAGGTCTGATCTCTTCAATCCGCTGTACCGCAGCAGGTAGACAGTTTAATTCTCCAAGGCTGACAGTATTTTCACAGACACTAAGTTTTGCATGAAGAGGTGAAGAAAATTAATTAAACTGAAGCAGAGCTGTGAAGGTGGGCAGAAGTTACATTATTTTGTGTTTGTTACATCTGTTCAGGCAGTGTTTTAAACAAATCATGCCCTCTTTGCCAGATAGATTTTCAGTAAATACTTTATCTACTGGTCTGTGTAATTTTACCATTTCATTTTGTAACACACATTGCAATATAACAGAATTATAACAGTGCCTCAGCGAAAAGATGCCAATTTCTTATTGCATTCTTATTGCAGTGGTTAGAACTCCAATTAATTTGAATGAAAAAAAGCATTTCAAAATTATAAATGATTGACGTCTTTCAAGTACAAAATCAGTTGATACTGATGATTCTCCTCTTTTACTATTGAATTTACTGAAATACAAGGTAAAGTACATTTGTAAACATGTTACATATAGACCATAATACTGTCATTTTTCTGATACTATAGAAAGTACCCCCAGAATATGAACAAACACTTGCTTTTTCCAGTTGTGCTTTAATTTTGCTGGCATGTTATTATGCTATCCTGTGCGTTAGCTCTTGGCACATTCCAGAAACAATGGAATAGTGCAACAGGGTTTCCTTTTCGTATACTTACTAAAAGAAATACAACCTCTAGTCACTCTCTGAGTTGCACAGGCATTTCCCAGGCTTGTTTTCAAAAGAAGCTGTCAGAAGCACACAAAGCCTGTTGTTGAGTCATTTATTATAGTTGAACTATGGCTGAGTCTGGAGCCCCTAGATGAGATCAAGACTCCATCAATCTAGACAGTGTACAGCCATGCTGCAGAAGACAATTTTTACTTAATGATTGGGCAGAGTGGGCAGAAAATACAGCACTACAGGGACATGCTGTACCTCCACTATCAGCTAACTCTGGGAGGAGTCACCGGCAGGCGCCTTCCAGACTGATGGTGAGCTCCTCTGCCACCCAGCTCCCAGCATCCTGTCACTGTGAATGCATAGGGAGACTGCATCCCTCTTCCCTGTGCTGAGCCCACTGAGCTCTCATAGAGAAGAAGGACATGGGGTACAGGGTAGAGGCTGCATTCTGAGCTGTACTGCTCTACCTGCTGTATATCAAGCAGGTGAGATTCATTGAGAACTCGAGGTTTGTCTGCAATTTTAATAACAAATTCCCCCAAATGAGACTGAGTGTCATTTAGCACAGCCCTGTACACAGGAGATGGCATGATCTTACCCAGTGCCACTGGGTGAGACCAGTTGCTGCTATCAGAATGGGATAAAGCAAGGACAGTTTCACATCCCTATGCCATAAGAGAAAGCTTCTGAGAAGCCTTTGCCTAGCACAGCCGGAGGCAGTGCCCATGGCCCTGGCACATTGCACTGGAGACAGAATGCCCCATCAAATGGTACTATTTGGCACATGCAATGAGCAATGACAAAGGCCAGGACTTTGTGAGGAGCAATGGACATGTCCCCAGACATGTTAACTGAGCTGAAAGAGCAGAGAAGGACATTGTCCCATTTGCCTCCTTCATACATGTGTTTTGAGTGGGAGAAGGAATTAGGCTTTCTGAGCTGTAGCCCCAAAAGCAATTCACCACATCTTCCAGTACAAACCAAGAGGTTATGTGCCCAACAGGGCTGCTTGGGTGGATCAGGAATGGTTTGTGGCATTTGTAACAAGGGTGAATAGGAAAAGTACCATCTTTCATAATGTGTTAGGGTTGTGCCTGAGTAATTACATCAAGGGAACTGTATTATAATCACCTTTTTAAGGCTTCCTCACTGAACAAGATCACATCAGTTTTTGCTCACCATGTTTGCCTTTTGAATGTGTGTTCCTACAGCTGTAATCCAATTTGCCATATGAGGGCTGTGAAATAGAAGCCTCTAGTTCAACTTTTGATACATCTGATTTTTTTCTTGGAGATGTGTTAGTTGCTAACTTTCATAGCTGGATTTGAGCTAAATCTGTGAAGGTCAGAGATAGCCCTTTGGAGTTGTCATTTCAAACTATATATTTCACTAGCTGTGGTGTAACACACTTTATTCCATAAAAGAGAAAAGACAATGAATGAAATATTTTTACTCGTGAAGTCTGACCTTGGTAGGAACTCACAAGTGTTGAGTGTATTTGCACATCTGCATGGGCAGATTGTGTAAAACTTTGCTTAATAATCATCAAGCAAAAAAAAAAAAAAAATCTCAAAACGAAACCATGCACTAAAACACTGTGGTCAGATATATGCAAAAGAATAAATCTATAAAAAATTCCCACCAGTAACAGGGAAATTCTTCATGATTGGTAGGCTTTGCCTGCGTCCAAGCTGATAAACAGTCAATGGTCATGCAGTTGTGCTTTACTGTATATCATCTGAAAAGCAATTTTCCTTGAATTTGCAGGAAAGTTTCATATTTGATTGATTGCGTTGCTTTTTGCTTGCATTTTACCTGTACAAATTGATGACTACCATAGTATACATTTAGAACCTGAGCAAATAAACTAATTTTGCTATCATTCTATTTATGGGGCACCTTCAAGGGATACTTACATTCTTCATATAATATTTACATTCTGATACATTTCGTTATGACAAATGGTTTTCCTTCAGGTTGTTTACTCTGTTGTGTGGCTTGGCAAAGGTGATTTCACTAAACATGGAGTGATTTTGTTTGTTTGCCCCAGGTGGGTTTGTTTGCCAATCAAAAACGTGCTTCACATGAAAGGACAGGTGCTGTCTCATGGAGCATGCCCAGTAATTGACCAGTTAGAGGTGGAAAACTATACCAGAGTTGACATAATGGCTTCTTTTTATTCTTTTCCACTCAGTTTGAGTTAATTGCCTTAGTGTAAGTTGTGCTGTGTCTGCACTGCTGCAAGGAAACACCCTGACCTGTAAGCACCTCTTTTCCTGGCATGCTGTGTGATCTTGTTTGTTGGGGTGGAGCAGCACAGGAGAATACAGATGCCTCCACAGGTAGGAGGTAAGTCAGGAAAGGACGTATTTCTGAACACCCCACTAGAAATCATCTCTTCCATCCATCACCCAAGAACTTCTAGGAACCTAAAGCTTCACACTTAAATTTCCCAAAGGTGAATGAAAGGTGTAATTACTCAACTAGGGTTGAAAGCTAAAGTCAAGCAAATAAGTCAGATGACTGCAAGTCAGGTAATGCAATAGTTTCAAGTCAAGTAGTGGCTTTAAACTGAGGAAAGGTAGTTTTAGATTAGACATAAGGAAAAAATCTCTATTGTGAGAGTCATGAAGCAGTGGAACAGGTTGCCCAGAAAAGTTGTGGATGCCCCATCCCTGGAAGTGTTTAAGGTCAGATTGGGTGTGGCTTTGAGCAAACTGCTCTAGTGAAAGATGTCCCTGCCCATGGAAGGGGTTTGAACTAATTGATCTTTAAGATCCCTTCCAACCCAAACCACTTTATGATTGTGAAATTTTGGGATGTCCTGCGCTTTGCTGATGTCTGTTGGATGTGCTCTGAGGATGCAGACTGAAACAAATAGCTGAGGTTAGGCAGAGGGAACCAAACCAATCTGGGCACTGTGTTTGCAGATAGGACACCAGGCAATCTGATTGGCTCTTACTAACAGCTGACTCAAGCCCAAATTATCTTTATGGAGGAGTTTTCTGGGGATGAAAAGAAGCAATTGTTCTACACACATGGCTAGGGCAACCCTGGTAAGTTTTAATGGGTAGGACTAAGTGTATAGCCTGGGACTTGGGTTTTTGTGTGTTTGTCTGTGGTTCACTTCTTTTCTGTTTTTCTTTTGATTTACTCTGGCTTTTTTGTTTGTGGGAGTTTTGTTGTTGTTTT